>BMAV01020076.1:0-248167 GCA_019973955.1 Trichonephila inaurata madagascariensis
AGGAGTATATCACCCCGGAATTGGACGAATGTCACTGCTAATCTAATTACATTTAAAATATCATATAAAATCTTAAATGCTATCAAAACTTCGCTTTTTTAAAAAAAAAGCAAAATTTTAAATTAAATATATATATTTTTTTAAAAAAAAATTTATTTTCTCTTTTTTTTAGCCTCCCATTAAAAATAAAAAACAAAAACCCAAAATCAAAATACTTGGGAAAACCCCCAAGCGATGATTTTCTCACATAAATTTTTGGGTTAATACTGCTAATTTTTTATAATAACAACTTATATATAGTTTTTTTACTTTTAATTAATCTTTATAGTTTTCTTAGCATCATATTTGTATTATTTTTTCTGTTATTATGGTTATGAAAACTTGGTTAGAAAAACGATAAAAAACCCGTTTGTTCCAACTAAATTTAAAAAAATAAGTCAGTAAAAACCATTTTTTTTTAAAATAGAGTTATCGCTTTTGTTCTAGGGATCTGTTTTAAATGGCTTTGAGAATATCTCTGTTCACAAAAACTAACGAACTTTCCATGCTTTCAACTTATTCAAAAATAAACAGAAATACCGAGTGCAAAAACCCCGAACCCTTAATCCTGTTTTTTCAAAAGAAAAATGTGTCTTTTTTTTACTTCATAAATACCCCATCTTTTTAAAAAAAAAAAATACTCTGGCTGAAAGCACATCGAAGCCTTTAAAAAAACATTACCCGAAAAAAAAAAACGGATTTTTAACTACTATTTCTCCCCCTCTCTCTCAATGTCTTGAAAAATTTTTAAAAAAAAACGTTCCAAACTCAAAATCCAGCTATATGATCATGGCTCTCGAGCAGGAAAACCGCAACCAAATATATGATACAGTAGGCTCTTGAAAGAAACGCGGAATCACACATGTGTGATCAGGTTCCCGAACGAGATACTGAAAAACTTGAGAAAAGTGGCTGTCGCCGTACAGATTTTCCGTTGGTTCCGATACGTTCGGGAAACCCTGGTTTTAAAAACCCCATAAATGGGTAAATTTTTAGGATATTTTGTACTTTATTGGGAAAACAAAATAAAATTGTTTTTGGACATTTTGACAAAAAAAAAAATTTTAATACATTTCGGCAAAAAAAACTTAGAATAACCTTTTTTTAAAATGTTTCCCCTTTTAAAAAAAATTTTTTATAATAATATTTTTCCTGTTTTACTCAGACCTTTGTACAGAGGGTCAACTAGAGTTTTAAAAATTTCACATTTTTTCTGAGTTAATTAATTGAAATAATTACGGGTTTTTCTTAAAAAATTTTTCTCCTTTGTTGTCGAAAAAAAGATAAAACCCGTTATAAGTTATATATTTCAAAAATTTCTAGTTTAGCTCTGTAAGATTCCCGTTTAAAAAAAAAATTATTTAAAATTTTTCAAAAAAGGGGAATATTTTAAAATGGGTCATTCTATAATCATTCTTTTTTAAAATATTGCTTAAATAATTTTTATTGAAAACTATTCTTAAAACAATTTTATATACATTTTCAATCAAGTGAACCAAATATCATAAATATTATCCATACGCTTTTGCGAAATCACGGTTCGAACGTAACCGGATCCCTTTAAACCCCAGTGTTTTCTCAAAGGGGGGGTGCCCCCCCCGGGGCGCTAAAAAGGGGGGCGGACATTCGAAAATAAAGGTTTAAAAAAATTAATTTACGGGAATAAAAAAAAAAAACAAAATTTTTCTATAAATGAAAAATACAGATTTACATTGATATGATTTAAAATCATCTGGTGAAAAAGGTCATCAAAATAAAAATTTACTTTGAACGCTCATTAGCTATCTTTGATCCATAACAAAAAAAAAAATATTTTTTTATCTTTGCTGTAATCCACGATGAGATTTTTATTTCGTTTCTTTTAATCTAAAAAAACTACTTTTTGCTGGGAACTTATGGTAGGGGTTTCCGCATCCCTTTTTTAGGGGAAATTGTAAATTTATAATTTTTGCGTTTTTTAAATGGGAGTTTTTTTAATGAATAAGCATATTGAGCACTTTAAGGATTAATTGGAAGATTTTTTTATGAGTATACTGAAACATGTAACACAAAATCGTTAATTCTGGAAAACTGTTTTTTTTTACCAATGACCTTGACAGAGAATCATCTAATATACAGCTTAATGGGGCAAAATGAATTGATAAAATATCTCCTTTTTTTTTTGGGGGAAACGTTTTTTGAATCTTAATACTTGTTTGACCGAATTCCCACGACCACTATTTTTCAAAAAAAATTTTTTTGAACATGCTGCATTTTCCCCTTTTGAATCTTAATGGTTTAATTGTGATTTTTACACATTTGGATAAAGTAAAAAGGATATAAAAAAATTAGATTTTTCTTCTGAAAAAAAAATTAAAATGATCAAAAGGAAACATTTGAAAAATAATGATAAAGATTTTTGGAAAGTAAAAATTTTAGAAAAGAATAAACATGAAACGAAAGGGGGAAAAATTTTTAAAGCTCATTAAGAACTTTATTAAGAAAATTAAAGCCATAAGTGTACCCCAAAATGCACTTCCCCCCTGTCAAAAACACAACAAAAAAAAAGTTCAACAGGAATTTGTCGATTATCAAAAAGGGCATCAAAATTACAATAACGTGAACAAAATGTGACTGTTTTTCTTACAAATAACTTTCCTGTAATGTTAGCAAAAAGTGTCTGTGATTTATGTCTTTTATTAAGGTCACGCACATTTGGAACAATTTAGTTCAGTTTTATTGGATATTTTCTCAAATTAGAAAGACAAATAGAAAAATCCTTTGAAATAGGTAAGTTTATTTTCTCGTAGTTAAATTATTCATTGAAATTGTGATTTTATCTTGTATATTGAAAATAATTATAAAAAAAATTGGGTGCATCACTTCCGACCATTAACGTTAGTATCGAGTGCACACCTGATCCCGGGCTTTCTCCCTTTAAATATTAAAAAAATAACACAATTGTTATTCATTAGAATTTTATATTCTTTTTTTATTACTTAAGTTTTATTTTAAATGCTAATTCTGCGAAGTTTAAAGTTACAGTTCATTCAAAACCGTTTATAATATGAGTATTCATTTCAGTAAATCATTTAACATTTTTGTATACATTGTCATGCACTTGGTTTTACTCTCCTTACAATTAAGCTATTATATCAAGAATAATGTAATATCATTTTTTAAAAAAATAAACTCGTGTTAAGAGTGGGTACTTCAGCCAGTATAAGAACAAGTTTAATAATTATCAGTGGCTTCCATGGGCTTGTCTTGCAGAGCAAAGTTTTTCAAAGGAAGGCTAAAAATTAGAAATTGACACTCAGAGTTATTTTTTGATATTTAGCTCAAATCTATATTTTGTCTTCAAAGTAGCCATTGCAGAAAATCCGGATTCACAAAGGTATGATGTTAAAAATGGTAATAGTATACGAAATGCTTTTGTTTTCAGTGCAGAAAATTCAGCATCCACCTCTATCCAGAATTCAAAAATTGATTTATTACAAAATTGCCCTTTAATTTCGTCACTGAATGTGAAATCTATGATCTCTTTTTTGGCAGTTGAGAGCCCTTCTGAAGTATTTTGAAATGGATTCCTAAGACATTCGTAACTTGCTATCAATTTGCCCTCGTCTGTGTACTTGTTGATGTTTTATTATCGTCGAATGCTCGGTGTGATTTAAAAATATATCTATGATTTTGTTTTAATCCACTGCCGTAAATACTTAATACCGTGAATTACAATTAACGCGTGAATTATGAAATGTACTTCAAAGAGATTCGGTAGCTAATCGATTCGGCCAAGACTGACTAGAATTGTACGAGGTACAGCATTTTTGCATGTCTTATGCAGACGTCTGTTAGGTTGCCTAGACTCACATGAACGTTCGCGAGAATGCCAGATGTAATGGATATGATAAAGAGCAACATAGATTAGTCTATTTTTATATAATGACATTTTGTACTTTTAGAAATGGATCTTGAAGGAAATAAATCTTTAATTAAATAGTTTTTTCCAATCTGTTTCAATTTAAAATTAGAAAAAAAAAAAAATAACGAAATTCCTTTACTTAAAAGTAATTTACTTAAATATTATTCAAAAATAACATATATAAAAAATTTAATACTTATCTTAAAATACGAATTAAAACAGGAAAAAGGGATTAGCGTTTTTTCCATGGGTTTGTTTTTTAAAACAAAATTTTTAAAAATTGCCCCAGCTTTCATATTTGGATATCTATATTTTTGTTTTCCTGCAGCCACCGTTTTTCAATATTTTCCCAATTTTAAAAAATTAAGAAAGGAAAAAAACAAATAATTATCCAAATTTTTTTTTTGTTTAAAAAAAATATACAAAATTTAATCTTATTTTTATTTATTTGTACGGTTTATAATTAAGATTTTATTGCAGCTTTACCAAAAGTGATTATTATTGATTCGTAATTTTTAATGTATAAGGGGGCGATAAAATTGTGTTAAAAAGGGGGGCGCCAGTATTGAAAGTTTGAGAAGCACTGCCTTAACCAGAAAACCCCGGATGGGGGGCGGTCGGCGCCCCCCCTGATCCTAAGCGAAAAGTTCTTTTGTAATCAAACTATTGTATTTTAAACTATTGACACTCTTTCCTTTCCCAAATGGGGGGATTCACATTTACATTGATGGGTGCCTTTGGATTTTTCCCGGGGGTTAAATTGGGATTTTTTTTTTCTTAACACATCACATTAAACAGAGGTATTCTTTCTCGCCAGGCCACACATATGTGACAACTGTTTCAAGCGGGTTGCAACCTGGTATTAATGAGTGTGGGGGGGCTTTTATATAAATTAAAGGGCATATAAAATATGAAAAATTGATCAAAATATTTAAACTCTTAATTTTGGATTTTTTTTAATATAATATTAAACTCTATCACAAACTCAGCTCACAAAAAATAAGTGTTATGGTATTTTTACCCAGTCGAGGAGTAATTTTGATTTCCTTTCATCAATGATTCCAATATTTGGCTGCTGTTGGGAAGATTTTTTTTCTCAAGAAAGCCAATTTATCTTGTTATGAAAGAGATTCTACAGAAAAAGGGCCATTGAAAGATTTGTGATTAGTGGTATTGTAACGAGCAAAATTATATTTTTAAATATGAACTTTTCCCAAAAAATCAAAAAAAGTTGTTGATCCATATTTGTTTTTCTACGGAATAGTCAAGATCCCAAGCCCTTTAAAAAAACATATATTCTTTAGATTTTTTTTTCCGAAGACATCAGGGGTTTAAATTTAAAAATATATTCACCCATAAAATGGGTGCTATTATACTATCATTTGTTATCAGTAAAACAATTAAAAAAAGGAAAAAAAAATATTTGCAGCTCAAACGGAAGGTAGAAAAAAAAATGTGATAAAAGAATTTATCACTAAAATTTTTTCGAATGTTCTTAAATAATTTAAATTTTTCTGCAATGGGCTGTGAGAGGGCCACTCAGAAAAGGTCCCAAAGGGTTACATGCTGCTAACTAGAAAAAAATTTTTGAAATGTTTCAGAATTTGATAAAAAAGTTGGGGTATTTTAATTTATCGACACATTTTATTCTACAATTAATATTTAAATACTATTTATTTATTGGCAACCCTTCATAATTGATGGAATTGCTTTTGGGACGAACAAACAATAAGCTTCTAAAAGAATGTTTAAAGCAATATTTAACTGGAATTAAAACAGAGATTTATACCCAAGAAAAAATCTAAATGTCTTGTATTAATTTACATAGTTTTATTTATGTTCTATTTCAAATTTTTGATAGATTGATTTAATTAAAATTTTCCTCTTAATATTCAAATTGAAAAATCTGTTGGTTAAAAATAACAAATTCTTAATATTTATATGTATAATGGGATAAAAGGGTACACCCTTTTGAATTGAATCGTTTGATTCTTCTTACACAATGGAATGCCGCAGGCAATCTTATTATGCCCAAAGGATTTATTTTTCTCATTCAAGAAAAAACTATTTTTCTAGTTTCCCAAAATTCTATCGGAAGTTCAAAGGTTTAAAAGAAAAATCGATTTTTTTCCTAAATTCTTATTTCCAAATTTTTTTCTTCAAAGAATAATCCCTTCAGCATATCAAACGTGGCCAAAGTTTTTATATAAAATGTTTTAATACCCCGCTCTCCCAGACATAACATTACAAAAGTTTTTCGAATAGTTCTTGTTTATCTCGCCGTGTTTTCAGATTCAGAATTAAAAAAATATATATATATAATTGAAGAAGATTTTAGCAAGTGTTATTATTTCCTTATAAAAATTCCAAAGTATTTTTAGCAACATTGTCTTAAATCCAGAGGCGTGAGGCATGCGGATTCAAACACATGGTTCATAGGCCATGGGTTCATGGCCATGACCAATCTACTTTAAAGGCCATTATTGTTAGTCGCACGAAGTTTTCTAGTGTGCTTTGTGGATCTCACATTGTACTGGATTCATTTCGCAAAGTTCCTGTGACCATATATTTAGGTTTCGACTGAACATTACTGTTTTAGAGCCTACATGTATCGTTTTAATTTGGTAAATTTTTCTGATGGTGATTTGTGAGATTTTCGACCAGCCGTAGCTGATGTTCATTACTACGGGTGTTCTACACTAAAGGACATGGACTATGTATTGTCAAGAAGTATTAAGGACGTCAGTACTTAGAGATCTAATGGTTAATATGGTTGACATTTGTTAGAAAATAATATTAAACTCCATATCTATTTGTTATACAATTAAAGGCAGCTTTTCATTTATAACATTTAATAAAAACTTTGAAATCTCTTAACATGCCAATAAAGACACCTTCAGCAACTTGTTTGAAACTGTATTTCTTTTACATCGTTGTAGTAAACCGACATTGCTTTAAAGCGAAATATGCCACTAAAATAATAGAAATCACGTCTAGAATGAAATCCATATTTTAAAATTGGCAATTCTAAAATCATATAGAAAAATAGCATAGCAAATATGATCAATACATACCATCCAATTTCTTAAACTTCACCGTGAAATTGTTAATCACATTAAAAAAAGGTGTTAAGCAAAAATATTTACTAATTCTTATCAGAAATATTTATTTATTTTGAGGCCACTGGTGTGAGAAAGATGTAATAAATAGCTTTTTATTGAAGTTCATATATATAGACTATTATTTAAATATATATCACAATATTGAGATATTGTGAATTGGAGGGCAAAATAAGAACAAAAAATATTATATTTTATAACAAACACTATTCTTCATCATATTTTTTCTTATCAAACATTAAGTTATTTAGGGACAAAACTGTGTATAAAGTTAATTTTTATAATTTTTTCTAAAAAAAAGAATTCGTAAATATTAAAGTAGAGCTACAATTTTGTATTCAACAAAACACATTTTTTTCAACTTTGAAACAAATGTATGTCACAAAATACGTATAAAAAAATCTGGAGTAATAGTAACTGAATATCTTAGTTCTGCACCTAAAGATAAAAATGTAGAAATGTTGAAGGTGGGTGATTTTTCAATTTCTACTTTAGCTCACTCTCTCTCGTTATTTATATATTTATTTATTTTGCTCAAATTTTCAATCCTTAATAAAATATTTTCTATTCATCCAATCAAGTTCAAACAAATATTGTTAAACTTGTAGTGGAGGACACTTAATGTTAATGCCGTTTTTTCAAATATTAATTAATTAATTAAATTTATTTACATTAGTTACCGATTTCTGATGCGGACTTATATTCGTCTCTATTCTTGTAACATTGTAACTGTTAAAACAAAGACAAAAGTTGGCTTCAAAAACCTATTTTTCAGCCAAATTAGACAAACCGGGTGTGCATTGTTACAGGAATGAAGACAAATATATTTTTTCAAATTTTTAGTATTAGTTCCCCTTTTCCCTTTATATATATATATATATATATATATTAATTATATATATATATATATATATATATATATTAATATATCTTATTCAAATTTTCAATTGTTAATATTTTAAGTTTCGTTTCAATTTGTGATTTTAATTTTTTAGGATAGTAATTTCAAATGAATTACACTAAAGGTTGCAACATTTAAGTTAAATATTTAAATTACACGTGCCTGGTTAGTTACACGTTTGGAACAATCAACACATCTTAATTAAAATTTTTTTTGTAAATTACCCTCTTAGGTTTTAGTTTTAATAACAGAGATTTCGCTGTTGATATTCAATGAATATCATTAACTAAAATATATATATATATATGCTGTTATTTTGAGTCTATGAAGCTTGAAGTAATACATGCAATCAGAGAAAAAAATTGTATGTTTCTAGTGGATAAACTTCGATATTTATTTAACTGGTATCTAGACATGGCTAAAAAAAGAATCAATCAGCATGACTGCAAAAAAATTTTTTTGGTTTATTTGAAGACCCTTTTTTAAAAACAAGAATTCCAGAATTTTTCAGTTCAAATATTTAGTTGGGGAATAATTTAAACACCGCATTAATTTTTCTCACCCCGATCTAAATTTCTAATTTTTTTTCCCCTTTTTAGTTTAGATATTTTATTTTGGAGGACGAATTTCCTGAAGGGAGGTTATTAATACTTTTCGTTTACATTTGCGTTTATGAAACCTATGTTTAGAATTCTGCAAACTGATGATGTATGCCTGCTTAGCTTTTTAAAAAAAATTATACATACGGGTCTTTTCACTCTAAATATAATATGAGGATTAGATATACATTGATGGAAAGAAAAACCGAAATAAAGAAAGATTTGTTTAGTAAAACGAAATTTCGTAGGCGTGTTTATACCCTAAAAGATGAAGGATAGTAAGACCAATCGGTTTTCTACTAATCGGGAGGGGATTTTAAATGTGTGCTGTAAAGTTCGTTAGCATTATTTGTTTATGAAAGTATATTTATTTCGTTGATGTTAGCAAAGAATGCCTTTAAGAAAACGAGGATGCCATTTTGAACAACTCACCAAGTTTGAATGGCGTCTTTAAAGGGCTGGTGCAAAGGGGGTTTTTCTTTCCGAATATTAAAAAAAAGTTTGGGCCCGGATTATATGCACTGCGTATGAATTTTGGGAGTAGTGTTTAAAGGGATAGTACTGCCCAAAAGCCCGGGGATCTGATTTACGTGGCACTATTAAGAGGGAAGAACACCGTATTGGTGTAGGCGGGAGCATCGTCCCGTAACCCGGCAGAAATTGCAAAGATGGTACCACAACGACACAACAAACTGTTAGAAATCGGTTAATTCAAGGAAAGCTCCGAGTCAAGTGCCGGCATGTCCCCCTCTGACTCCAAACCATTGCCAATGCGTTTCCCAGTGATGTCAAGCCTGAGTTGTGGAAAGAGTGAAGATCGTTGTGTTTTTATAAAAGTTCCCCTGCCTTGGTGCGATTAAAATTGGGGTTGAAGAAACCCGAGGAACGCATGTAACAGAATTGTCTGCCGACTAGACACACTGGACCAACACCTGGAGTCGTGGTATGGGGAGTAATTTCCTATGAAAGCAGGTGTGCTCTCGAGGTTATCCGAAACACACTGGCTGTAATCTTCTAGCTAAAAGATTCGTTTAAGCTCAGAGTTGTTGGTGAAGTGTGAGTCCTTGCATTACCGTGGAGGAGCAAAACACTTTTTGACCGCATGCTGAGCCGTTTGTTTTTCAATGCTCTTCAGAGCTTCTGTAGAGTTGTGCAGTAGCACCTGAATTGATCGTTGTTCCTTGCGGCATGAAGTCCACCAGCAAAACACCGTTCAGGTCCCGGTAGACAGTTGCCATAATCTTGTGCTTTGACAGCGTTTGTTTAGCTTTGACCTTGATGGGAGAGGATATGTGTCGTCATTCCATTGACTGTTGCTTTGATTACGGGGTGATATGGGATTCCCATTTTTTCCTCTCTAGTAATGATTCGACTCTACAGGGCATCTCTTTTCTTCCTCGTAACTAATCAAAATTCTAATGGACAGGCAAAACCCCTTTCTTTTTGTGTTCCCCTGGAGATTCTGGGTACCTACCGAGAATACAATTTAAAGTTGAGATCTTCAGTCACAATTTTTTACCACCGACCGAGAAACATCAGGGGAAAATTCCCATGAAAAAGGGTTATCGAGAATCTCTTGTTCAACAAATTTTGTTTCAACGCCATCAAAACATCCGTGATTAAAAGGGTCCAGCATTTTCCATGGACGCTTTCTCATCTTTAAACTTTCCGTGACCCATTTTTAAACTTTGAATGAAAAATTCGCCCAGTGCTTATCAAAATTTCAATACTTTGGGCCCAATTTTTTTAATCATAAAATTTTCCTGAGCCCCCCGAAAAAAAATGTATTGATTTAAATATAACGTACTAAAAGTTTCATGCTCAAGCTACAATATGACTTTAATTATAAACCGACACATTATCAAGATGAGTTTAAATTTTTGGGAAATTTTTATATGAAAGCCCATGGGGGTCATAGTAAAATTAATCTTGTTTTAACTTAGTATTGATAAATTATTTTTCAAGTACAAGAAAAAACAATATTTATAAGAATATTATATCAATGTAAATGTGTATATTTTTTTTTTTTTATTATGTCAGAATGTATTTTTTTTTGCTTTTTTTTAGTAAATTTAAATTTTTCAAATTTTTTATTTTGACTTTTTTATATGCTCGCCCCCCCTTTTAAAATTATCAAGCTCCCCAAGGGAGGGCTCCCCTTTGGGGAAAAACTGCTGGGCCCCCAAAAGTTTTCGCATCAAAAACAATAAAAAAACCGTATCCCCAATTGGGGGGGTTCATTTACCTTAAAATTTTAAAGACGCCAAAAGTTTACGGGTGCTAAGAACTAGGGGGTGGCTGAGGTTTCGCAAAGGATGCTGGTCATTGACGCAGATGCACGTTGCGGTGTACGCGCGGGATCTAAAAACTCTATAGCCTCAACGGACTTTCCAAAAACCGTCCCCTAAGTTTTAGGAAAGGTGCAAGTGATCTTTACCCCAAAAATTTAAAAAGAGAAATGTCCCCAAAAAGGAAGGTGTAAAAAGACCAGGGGGTTTCCGGTCGTGAAAGAGTCCTATTGTTCTTATCAGTTTTTGTCTGACTGTCGAACATCACTTCTCTAACTAAAAGTAATTAGGTTTTAAGGGAATATCATTTCTTAGGCTTCCAGCACGACTATTCTGATATCTTCATTTAGGGTGGTAATGTATATACATACACTTAAAACTCTTAGTCATTTAAAGTGTTCTTAAATTTTGTTTTCGGATACTTTCCCTCATTATAAATAAATTAGTTCAATCCACAATTTGAAGCCATGAAGGAACCACCAAAATTTTAGATTAAAATGTTTTAAAAAAATTCAATTTTTCTTATTTGTCATTTTTACTAACCAAACTTTTGCTTAAGATTCTTTTTTTAACATTTAGGTATTTTTATGTAACATAATTATAGCAGTTTTATGAACAAGAAATCAGTAACACAAACAGAAAAATTTTAAATACAAGAATTCATACTTATAACGTACGTGATCGTAACTCCAACAGCAAATAAATTTTCACGAATTTATTGACACTTATTTCTGAGTAGAATACGTTAGAAAAATAATTGATTCAGGATTAATTCAAAAATAATTGAAAATTGATCTTTAAACATGAAACTGAGTGAGGCATTAAAAACAATTCCTCAGACATTAGCTGAAGGCGAGAGAGCATTTTCTACAGCAGGATTATCCAATATAAAGCTAAGAACTCGGCTGAATGATAAAAGCATATATTACCTATATTTTCTCAAATCACACTTAAAAAGAATAATTAACGTAACTTTTATTTTTAAAATTTTTAGGTGAATATATAAATAAGTATATAAAGTTTGGAATTTATATGTATCCTTATTTTATAAAACTATTATTGATATCAATTAAATATATAAAGAAAGGGACATAAGTTGGAAGAGTGACATTAACCTTATTTAAAAAAAAATAAAAAACCAAAAAACCCCCTTCAAAAATTCTGGAGGTTACACGGCCTTTTTAATGTTTTTGAGCCCAAATTTGACATTTGAAATGCATTTTCTTGAGCTTAAAGTAACTGTGATGTTGAAAATTTAATTAATTAAACACGGTAACTCTTTCATGCGCTGAATTTTTGACAGAAATAATGCTTTAGAAGAAATAATTACAGGTATTTTAGAAAAACTTCACAAAACTATAATTATTGAAAATAAAACTGGTACATATTAAAAATATTAAACACTTTTTCAATTAAAAGATAACCAAAGTTTTAAAAAATCTAAGGTACATATTCTGTAACCTCATGCTTCAAGCAGCATGGTGCTTGTAGCATTCTGGAAACATGAGTCTTTTTTTCCCGAGACACAATGTAGCTTTGCAGACACAAATCAATTCTGTTATTTAATTGTTGGAAAATAAATAAATTCATGTCTTCGTCTTATTCTGTTATTCATCCTATATTTTAAAACATTTTCAGTTTTGCCGAATCTAATGTTATAAGCTTAATTTTAATTTAGTCCTAATTTACCTAATGTTAATTTTAATTTAATCAATTCCTAGTACAGGGTTGCATCGTCATGGCTCAGGTGACCTCTGTGGAGGACCTCTAGAAGTTGGCTTCTGTGGAGGACCTCTAGAAGTTGACCTCTGTGGAGGTTCAGAGAATGTACCATCTAGTATCACTTTCTAAGGCATTCAAGAAAGTTGTATGTTTTATTTACTATCACACAATAAACGAATAAGATTTGGTGTTATAAGTATCATCAAGCGCATGACACATAATTAACTAGACAATTGTATTGTCCAAATGTCATTACTCTACAATAATTTTTCTTGGGGCTGGGGCCTTTTTCCCATTAGTGTATATCTATTTATAATAACTATACCCTTAAAGTCAAGTACATAACACGTATTTTCAACACAAAAAATAGCATAAATACTTAAGGATGCGTGTATAAAAATATTTATTTACATTTGCATTAATTTTGTGTTAGTATTTTAATTAAGACTCTTACAAATTGTGATGTATTAGGTTATTTGTAGTGAAACGTGTTGAGAAATTATGTGTCAAAAGAATATTTTGAGTTGATAGTCAACAATCTATTGATGTCTGTAATTCGTTCAAAATCCTTTTTTCTTCCAAGTCCTTTAATTTTATTCAAATTATGACGTACTGAGCAGCAGCTTAAGAAAGTTTCAAATTCTGCTTCCAATACTACCAGTACTCTTGAAAAATGAAATTCTTCTCACTTTATACGTAGATAACTCTGTACTCCGTGTTGTTTTCATACACACAGAAACCGCATATAACAGAATTAAAAACTTAACATTTGCTTTTAGGTAATGATTTCCTACAACAGAAACGTATGTGTTTGAAAGGATTCTAAAATGATTCTTTAAAATTGGGTAGTAGAATAAAAAATTCAAATAAATCATTCTGCAATATCCTTTTTTTCTTTTTTTATAGTTATAATTTCTGTCTTGAGAAAATGATTTGAATATGTTATTAGAATTTATTGTGATAATGTATGAAAATAGTAGCTGAGAGTTTTCAACTCAATACATTTGCAAATACAGCAAAAACAGCTGTAAAATTACCATAACATTGGTATGGAAAAAAAAAGGCTAGATACACATAATTTCACTTTAAATTCCTTACGTGCTGTGCGAGGAAGGGAAAATAAGAAAACATTAAAATAACTCTACCTATAGTAGAATGAAGTCCGAACAAATATCAGTCAAATTTAGACTAAAATATTATCACTATGAAACACGAATGCTGCAATTTTTAGAATACATTAAATATTGGTGCATACTTTGTACATTTTTTGCTGATTTAATATCTTATGACGTAGAAGCCGTACGCGCAGTGTTAAAGAAAATGTTTACGACTACTTTGATATAAAAATTTAATTTTGTTTCTTTCTGAGCGTCATTACTTTGTCGATCAAAACAATGCTTCTTATTATTTAATCCACTTTTAAATTCATAGATTTTGAACCATTTACACATACTGAGAGTTCTTTAACAAAACATTTTATCATGATATTTTAAATGTTTAAGCCAATTTTTACAAAATCTTATTTCGTTAATTTTCTTGTATGATTATATGCCCTTTACTTTCAGTAAGTGTTTTTTAATTTTGTACTTCTCTATTTTTTCCATTAATTTTATTTAACTTTTCACATTTACTGAACTAGTACTGTATTACACTCAGAATATTATCCAAGATTATTTAGCTTTATAGGTATCATAAGCACAAATATACAACACGAATAAGTATTGAAATATGCAGGCGCTGTAAAACAAGCATTGTATTACAGGAATTGTAAATGATGCAAAAAATATATATATTATATATACACTGTTGTAATGTAGAACTATAAGAGAAATATATGAAAGCGGGAAAAAATTCGAAAGCATGTTTTAAAAAATTTGTCAGGAAATATTTTTTTAAAAATTTTTTTCAAAACAAATATATTAAGTATTTTTGCTATTTCGAATATACCTATACTTTCGGAAGAGACAAGGTATGAGATATTTATATATTATTTCACGGTTGAATGTTTTTTGAATGTAGGAAATACTCACACATTTAAAAAGCAGGTACTTTCGGAGAAAGCCGAAATTTTGTTCTACAGCTCTCTTTTTAATGTAAATAATCTTATTTTAAGAGACAGCAGATGATACGCATTCACTTAAATCACTAATATTAATTATGAAAAATATACAAAATCAAAGAAAATATCAATCCAAATCCGCAATTACAATAGCATATGAAACAAGTGAGATATTTTGCCACTTCCCCAAACACTCTGTGACGTCTCTCGCGTCCTTCTGCTAACATAACTCCTATGTTCTTTGACGGCCACGATTAATGGCAAAACTTTTCCAACCCAATACCAAGAAGATAAACGAAGATAATATGTAAATGAGATATACTATAAAAGGATAGAAGCTTTGATGATAAGATATAGCGGCAAGTTAGAGATAGTAGTGTGGAATCATTCTGATCAATAGCATAGCAAGTTTAAAGATACTTATGTGGAATCTTGTAGATCAAGGTTAGCAGTCCGATAGTTTTGGAAAAATGAGCCCAATATAAAAGTTGAATCTTCATATATAAGTGAACTATAATTATCTCTATAGAAAAGGGAAAAGCAGATTTAAAAAATTTTGGAAATAATTTTTAAATTTTTTCAAAACGAATATATTAAGTATTTGTATTTGAGATATACCTATCTTTGAAGTAAAATCTTAAAATCTTAAATTTTACACGGTTGTAATGTTTGAATATGGGAAATCTCACTTTAATAAAGATTTCAAAAGAAATTATGTAATACAGTTATTTTAATTTAAAAATTTTTTTAAGAACACATGTCCTCCATCATTTTGATAATCCACAAAATCAGAATATACCAAACCGGGAACGAATAGCATAAAACAAGGAAATATTGCCATGCCCCAAACTCTGTGTTAATTTTCACTCAACTGCAGAATTTTTATATAGGTTTTCCAATCATTCTATATTTGAAAAATTTATTTTTGAACTCTAGAACGTCCGTCGGTGTCAAACGGTCACCTGTTACGTGGTTTACAAGTAAATCTGTAACCTTGGTGCCTGTTACAAGTAAATCCTGTTTACTTGGTTCTCTCCTTTCCGGAATTTTGCAGGGAATTTGAAATTTTTTCGTGATTTTTAATCATTTTCCCTGTGATTACATACAAAATATTTTGTGTTTGTGAGGTTTATAAGAAGAGATTTTACAACTAAATATACCTAGAACGTTCGATGGTCTCCTTTCGACACCAAGGGAAATTATCATTATAAATAAAATGCCGTTAAGCAAAATATAGTTCATTAATTAGCATACTAGTCAAAAAAATTCCCTAAGTCATATCACACATTTTTTTACCTTGAACGCAGTGTTATTGAGACCCCACTGGAAATGAATCAATTATACTTAAATTGTTGTGTCTAAGTGTTTCGTTTCAAACTATTTCTTATATTCTCATAAGAAAAATTATTCAATTTTTGAATTTAGTACAGAGCATAACCCTGAAATGATGGCATGGCTCTTAGAAAAGGTCTAGACCCTGATAAAATTGCTAATTTGTTGCTAGAACTTTCTGAGAATCAAAATCGGCTGTAATTTTTAGATTCCTATGATAACATAAGAATAAATGAAAGTTTATGTGAAAATTCTGAAAAAAATGCACATGTAATTGATAATACTCAGTTAATCTTGATAAATATGTCGCTAGGGATAGTACAAAATAGATACAGCTAATAGTAATATACCTGGCAGATTTGCGAATCGAAATGTTTTGCGAGAACGTAGTGATCCAACAAGCTTCAAAAACATGTCAGCGTCAGTGTTTTATGATATAAAGGGTCATAATATGTGCTATAATTACATGAAATAATATTAAAAAGTCTTAAAACTAAACCTTAATGAACAATAGTTCATTAATTATTTACTTAAAAAAACTATTTTATATATTTTACTTCACGGTGTCGAAACGATACCGGTGGACGTTTAAAGATAATCGAAATCCCAGACGTTCTAGTGTTAAAGTAATTATTCTAGATTCTTCTATTTTTTGTCTTGGATATATTTATTTTCTATATCAAACTCTACTACACGGTGAAATTTGGTGACTGCATTGTCTGTAAGTGTTTAACCCTAAAAATTGATAATGAAAGTTGATGTGTGAAAGGGGCATTCTCTCTTCTTTTTATAAATCTTTCTTCCGACCAATAATCCTTCTGGTAAGAAAATAATATAGTTCAAATTTTTCATAACAATTTCTTATATATATTTAAACAAAGATTTAAGGAAACTTCTTAAAATGATTTTCTCAGAAAGAGATTCTTTGGTACAGCATACGCAAGATAAAACTACTGTTAGTGTAGTGGTTCTAAGACTTTCAATATTTGAGACACAATTTTCAGCAATAATTTTTATCGTGCCCCCTTCCTTACTATATCAAAGTATTGAATCTAATAATAATTTACTTTTGACGATAAATAGTACAATAAGACTACAATTATAAACAGTACAAATTATCAAGAAAAGTATTAAACTTTGTATATAAGTTTGTGTATAGCAAGCTCATGGGAGTCGCTAGAAATTATTAAACGTGATTTTAATTTAGTATTGAGAAATTAATTGTTAAATATATTATCCAGTACACATACATTTAAAAATATGTAAGCATAAATGTATATTTTTATTTTTTTTCATCAGAATGTATTTTATTTTGCTTTTTTCAGTAAATTAATAATTATTTTGAATTTTGAAGTTATACTTTTTATTCCTAGTTTGGGAAAAAGGATGAGAGTAAACTTTTACGATGCGGGTTCACACCGTCACGGTTCGCACACTGTTGTCTAATATTTTAAGATGCCACTTTTTTGGTGCTAGGGGACTGATATTTGGGAAATCGTAATAACTATTGTTATAAACCATATCTGTTGGAACGCATTTCCCCGGTGCATTCCTCCTCTACAGCTTTTTGGCCAATATATCGGCACTCAAGCCTGACAGTCCATTCGGACCTGTGACTCATTCAATCCCTCTCTATCTACTCTTCCAGTTATTATAATTTCATGCTCATAGGGCTATTTCTTCCATAGTTTTTAATTATTTTAAACTTTTTAAAATTTTTAAAATTGTTTAAATTCACAATATTATAGCTCCTGTTCGAGTCTCAGACTTGAGATTTGAACCAACTGTTCCACTCGTCGAGACCCATCCAGTCATTTACTTTTTCCCATTGTGCAGGCATGGAGAGGGCTTAAGCTCTAAAATATCATGCTCCTTTGTTCAATCCTATGGGGACTGGAAAAAATTTCACCCCGTAAGGAATTGAGCTTGGAAACCCTTTTTGATTTTGGAGGGCAGTCATATTCTATTATCGCCAGCTTTAAGGGAATTGGCTCCCTTCCCCTTTAAAGGGCCCTTAGAAATAACTGAATCATGCCACTTTGGTCAAACCCCACCAAGCTGAATTCGATTGTTCTTCCTATGGCATCCTAGATATATTTTCTCAGGCATAGCCCCATTTCTTACCCATATTTACATTTTTTAAATTATTTTTAAAGATATAATTTTTTAAAAAAACCACATAGCTCCGAGGATTTTGAGATTCGTTAATGAAACTCGGGTCATAGGTTTTCCTCGTTCAGTGTTTCATCAGTTATAATTCGTGTGTAGATAGTGGGCTTAGGGGGGGGTGTTTCAATAAAAATTAAATTCCCATGTTTTTTTTTACGGGTTTGATCTTTTGATGACGTAACGATATTACAAAGATAGAAGAATGAAATTTTGGGGGTCATATACTACTCTGTGTATCTTTGGGATGTACGTCACCATTTACGTCACAGTTGTTCCCCAGGGGAATTTAAATTGTGTTTTCCTTTCTCGAGCTAGCACCGCCCCATTTTCAACTACAGATTTCGGACCGGTTCTAACGGACATTCCTTTTTTGTGTTTGCTCAGAACAAGGCCCAGTTTCGAGTTGTTGTGCCCTGCTTTATTTTATTTAATTGTTTTTATTTATTTTAAATTGACCATAACTGTGGGCTCTTCAGGCGGATGTCTTAATTTTTCAGGAACGATTCTTCCCGCGAGACATTCAGTATGAGATATAAAGGGGTTACATTCGGTTCCACCCTCATCTCCAGATACAGTTGCCGAACCCCCATGTTATTGGTCCTATTGTCCCTGTGTGCGGGGATATTTAAATTTATTTAAAACGTGATTATCTCTGGTTTGGCTGGTCCGATTGACTATAGGTTAGTATCGTGCAACTCTGCTCGTGACCGCCTTTCGTCCTTGGCCCAGCTTGCCATGCTCAAGAATTTTAGAAAGATTTTAATCTTGTTGCGCCAAAGAAGAATAACTTCTTACGTGCGTACATAAATACACACACACACTTTTTTTTTATTTTCGACTTTTCGATATCTTCATGCTTTCTACGTAGGATTAGTAAGGCCCCTAGGGACGTGCCCTACAGTTTGTGAAACGCTGTGTTAAGGTATCTGACTACCCTAATATCATGAATTTTTCAAAAATTGACAATTTTTTTATCATTTTATTTTATAGTCCATCTTATTAGCTTAATAAAAATACCAAGTTTTTATTTTCCATTCACTAGAACAAACACTACAAGTGTTTTAGTAGAAGCAAATGACATAACTTTATGTAAGAAGTCAAACTTTAAAATGCGTTTTACTCGAAATATGTTTTTTTTTTTCGAAAAATTCAAACGAGGACAGTGATTGCTAAAACAGTTTTGAAAATAATTTGCTGAAATTTTTTGTGTACGTTTTGTATAACAGTAGAAGTGTTTTGACCTTCAGATTTATCAATCATTGTTTTACTTCAAATTTACAGTCCTTTATGTGAATATAATCGTTGTTTTTTTAAGCAATTTCATATAGTCACTAAAGTAAAGTGCTCCACCTTTTGTTAAAATTAAAATATCTCTTATCCTGAAGGTTAATTCAACATGAATAACAAAATTACACAACAAAATTGAAAAATTGAGAATTTATTCATAAATTTCTTGTACAGAGCAGGCCCCGTTTAAGCAATTTTTTGTACATTTTTATCAGTTTTTTCCCATTTTAAGATTAATAAATTTTTTTTCTGTTTTCAATTTTAGGATTTTTCCTTAAAATATACTATATAAATCTAAAAATCACAAAATAATCCCCATATCTCCTTTTTTTAAAAACAAAAGTTGTCGCAAGTAGTTGGATACCTTAATGGATAAATATGGGGATGTAATATTAAATGCGATCATAACTAGAAATATAATCTGAATTTCAAATTTCTATTTTAAATTTATAATTTAATAAATTAAAACTTTTTCTGTAAGTAATTAAATTAAGTGTCCGTACCAGACACGTTTTTTTTATTATTCCTAACAAATATAATACTATATATCATTAAATTATCTCATATGCAGAGACTGTTTTTGCCAATATTTGGGTGGCCCTAATTGCATTTACGAAAAGCAGATGAATTTTATGAAATGTTTTACATGAAAAAATAACTATAATAAATTTTGTACAAAATGCCCGTCTTATGTCACATTTAAAAATTTATGTAAAATGACAAAAAAATAAAAAAAAAATTGTAAAATAATATAAAAAGTATAACTTAGGTTCATCGTGATAAGACAAAAAGATAATATCCATATTATATTCTATAAAATAATTTTATTTATTAATCAGATGTAAATTTCATTTTACAGTGGTTTTTAGAATTGTGGAACACTTTTTTTCTTTTTGGTGTTTGAAGGTTCATAGCACTAAGTTTCTTCAAGTAAATTCCTACAGTTATTTGTCATACAAAGAGTTTTTAAAACGTTTATATTTATATGGACTATGTATTATGTTTTAAACCTTGGTCTGAGTGGTCGACTCAGCCTTTTATCCCTTCAGTGGTTCGATAAATGAGTGCTAATTTTGCTTGGGAACTTAAAACTAAAGGTTTCGCGTCAGACTAACCACCAGACTGGAACATCTGCTCATTCATCTCAGGGTTCAAGGTCGCTGATATGCACATAAAAACGGCCCTCATGGGCTGTTGCTCCCGAGAACATAGCCATCCTGGGATGACCATGTCTTGCCGGTTCCGCGTAAGCTAGAGGTGTGGGATTATCAAAATGATGAGACATAATTCAAAACAACTTTTTATTAAGAGTAACTTTAATACTTAAATTCTAATTTGACAATTATTAATTAGAGTGAGAGTCAAGCCCAAAGTAAATCACGTATTTAAGTCAGATCACGCAATTAGATTCTCTATCTCAATTATCTAAATAATCCTGTTATCTAATTACTAATATCTAATATTTCCTTTTCCCGTTTTGGTCCCCTTTACCTAGAGAATATAATCTATAACTTTATATAAGAAGATTCTTGATCCACAAGGCAGCTAATTTTGACTGCTTATTTTTGGTGAAAGATTTCACACTAAGTTTTTTCACTTTTTGATCAAATGATTCCACACTACAACCTCTAACCCTGTACGCTATGTATATCTAGGTTTCCCCCCTATATCAAAATTATCACGATATCCTTTTATATATATCTCATTTAAAATTTCAATCCGTTTCTCTTCTTGGATTGGGGGAAAAATTTTTCCCATCAATCGGGGCCCGTCAAGAACATAGGAGTCATGTTAACAGAAAAACCGGGGAACTCACAACCCCCCAAAA
The DNA here is from genome assembly GCA_019973955.1 of Trichonephila inaurata madagascariensis. Classification (NCBI taxonomy): domain Eukaryota; kingdom Metazoa; phylum Arthropoda; class Arachnida; order Araneae; family Nephilidae; genus Trichonephila; species Trichonephila inaurata. The sequence continues at coordinate 21,248 of BMAV01020076.1, forward strand.
AAAAAAACGTGTTTTTGGGGGTTTTCAATGCCCTTAATAAATTACGTGTCTAAATCTCTATTTCTAAATTTCTTTTCCCCTTTTAGTTTTTTTTTAAATTTTAATCTTAAATCTCATTTTAACTTTTTTAATTTCCCAAAATCTATCTTGACTTTAATTTTCATTGCAATTTTAATTTTAAATTTTTAAATTTTATAATTTTAAAAAATTTTTCTTGACTTTAATTTTCATTGAATTTTTAAACTTAAATTTTAACTTTTTTAATTTCCAAAAATTTTTCTTGACTTTAATTTTCAACTTTTAGAATTTTAATATTCAAAAATTTTAAAATCTGACAATAAATTTTTCTCCCAAAAACAGGCCAACATTAATAATTTCTGTTTAATTTTGGGCCCACTCTCACTTTTCAATTCGTTACTTAAAATATTTATACACTTAAAAACTACCATTCTGGGTGCGCGGGCCCCCTAACACTTCATATGGGCTGTTACTTCTGCTCCTTTAACACCTTCCCAATTTTTTTCTTGGCTGGTTGGTTCTTTGTTCTCCTGGTTTGATTATGTCTTTTTTAAATGGAACTTCAGTTGATTCTCTCCTGCTTTTTTTTCTATCTCTGGGAAAAAGTACTAGATGACATTTGTCTTTTATTATTATAATTATTATTCCCCCTTTCCCTTTTTTTTCTTTGTGGTCCCCTTGTCCCCCCCTTTCCGATCTTTTTAAATTTCCCTTTGGGTTTTTTTAAACCTTTTTTTTTATTTTCATTCCCTACTGAACAGGTAGTGATCTGACCATGTTTGTTTTATGGGTCCCCCCTTTTATTTTTGTATTGATTTGATTTTTCCAATCCCTTTTCCTCTAACCACGTTTCCCCCCAGATTTTTTTTTTCCCTTTTGACTCATTTTAATCCTTGGTGTACTTTTTTCCCAAGTAAAAAGTTCCCGACGATCTTTTACTATTTGGGATACCTGTTCTACTTCGACCTCGTCACATTTCCTATGACAAAATATTCTTATTTGATCTCTTAACTGTTAATCTTTTTCCCGTTTCCTATTACAATATTGTTAAATTCCTTACTTCTAGGACTCTATACGGCCCCTTTAAAATTTTTTGTTTAAATTTACCAATATTTTGTTACAGGAACTTACAGGGGTGTTTCTAAAAAACCCCAATCATTTACCTTTATTTTTTGCCCTTTTCCCGTCTATTATAATTTTTTTTCCCACCTTTCCCTTTTTTAATTTTCTACTTAGTCTAGCTTTTTTTTAAAGCTTTTCGTTTTCCAATTTTGAATTTAGACTTTCCGCATCATAACTAGTTTTTGAAATGGTGAAATAATTTTCATTAACTCAGCCGGTTTTTTCCGTTGTTTCATTCACCGTGAAATAGCGTAACAAAACCCCCGTGAATTGTCCCAAGTATCATGTTGATCATTAACGTAATTTGCAATCATTTGCACTATATCTCGTTTAAACCCTTTTTCAGTCCGATTTGCTTGTGGTCATATGAAACAGTCCACATCCCTTATCCCTAATTTTTCATTTGGCTAAAAAAATCTCGGATTTGGGGAATTATCACTTTTTAAATTTTTATTGGAGCCCTAACGCGATATAAAGTTATCAAAAAATACCCGCTTTTTCGAGATGGGTTTTTTAAAGGGGATAATTTCCCCATTTGCTGAAATGATGGGTTATACTAAAATATAGTTTACGTCTTATTCTCGATATGGGATACGGGCCCTAATAAATCTAACGTCACTATTCATTCGGAAATTCGATAAAATTGGGATTTAACCGACCAGCTGGAAACGTTTTTATATTATTAACTTGGCAATATGGCATGAGGCTTTTGATCAAAAAATTTTTCCCATGTAGGGGGAAATAACAAACGCCCCAAATTTTTATGATACGTTTTAAATCCCCGACTGTCACTTTTTTTATCATGAAATTCTCTCATTATTTCTTTCCCTTTAAGTTTTTTGGAATGATCCCGCATTTCCCCTAATGACGTTGTGTTTCGCATAAAAAAAAATCCTTCAATTAAACAAAATCGGGGCCCAACTCACATATCGTTGCTTTAAACCGGTTATTTCCGGGTTTTTAAATATTAATATGCCCTAATTCTGGGTCTTTTTTCTGTTCCTCTATTAATTTTCCCGAAGAAAGTACCAAATCTTTGATTACGGCAAAATTTTTATCACCAATTATACTATTCCCAGGGTTTTTTCGGAAAAAGGGGCCCACCATGTTTCTTCATTTCTGACCCTTGGGGTGTATTTCCCTTTTTTTTACCTTATTATCTTCAACCAGTGTTTTTGAATTTTTTAAAATTTTTTATAAAAACTAAAACGTTTTGACGCTTTTGAAATCGTACCCCGAAAAGGGTATTCAAATCTTTCAGCACTGGGAAAAGACCAATTTCTTTCGAATTTCCCCGATGTGAATTTTTTAAATTTTACAATCCCCCTGTTTTGGGATTTCGCACCCTGTGCTGTTATTACCTGGGTAAATTTTTTTTTTGTTTATAGAAAAATATTTTCTATAACTTTTTTCCGATATAAAAAATTTTCTGCTCGGTGTCCCGGCTTTCAAAAAATTTTTATTTAAAAATTGGTCGTGGGAAGTTCACGGGTGCTATACAACGGGAAAGTCTAATTGTCTCTCTTGTCGCATCCCGGGTTGATATTAACCTTACAAATTTAATTCCCCTTTTGGGCCTATCACCTCGATTGAAATTTTCACTGAACCCTTATTTTACGGGCCCCCTATTAAAATTATCATTTCGCTCATTTGAAATGGTAACCCCCTTTTTTGAATCTTTGATCATTAATTAAACTATTCCTCTCGAACCCTCTATTATTTTGACGGGTATTTCGAAAAACCTTTTTGTTTTTGGTCTCTCATTTCCAACCTCCGTTTCTACCATTCTTCAAAATTAGGCATCCTTTCCATTTGCCTCTCTTTCTACATTATGGTTCATAACCCCCTTTTTAATTTGAAAATATTCTCTCTTCGGTTTTGCCAGGACTTCTAAAAGTTGTATCGTATTTTGTGGATTTCGGGCTTCCGTAGTCCTGTACCTGTGGCAGTCGAAATAAATATGATCCACTAAGTCTGCTTGGGACATTCAATTCTAAACTTTCTCTATTTTTGTAATCTTTCAAAATCGTCGCGTCCTGATTTCTTCCCTGCTGGGATGCATAAAACTCCCACGTAGTTCTTTTTTTTTTTTGTCGCGGGAAAAGCCTTCGCTAATTCAGTTTTTTGGGGCGCAAAACCCGTGGCTGTATTTTGCACCAACAAAGAAACAAATATCGAATACCAATCGAGCCCTTCCCTGAGATGACTTTTTTTAATAAGCCTGACGATTGGGTTTTAAAAACTGAATATTTTATCGATGCACTCGATAAACTCAGCAACATTCTCCGACCGAAAAATACATTTCGGTAGAATTTTATTTCCACCTACATTACCCAACCCGAATTAAAACGCGGGGATTGAGACATAGCCTTGGGATGACCATGTCTTGCCGGTTTCCCGTAAGCTAGGGTGTGGGATTATCAAAATGATGAGAAAAATTCTTAATACAACTTTATTAAGAGTAACATAATCTTAAATTTAATTTGACAATTATTAATTAGAGGAGAGTCAAGCCCCCAATAAACATTTGTCAGATCCGCAATTAGATTCTCTATCTCAATTATCCTAAATAATCCTGTTATCTAATTACTTTTCTAAAATTACCTTTTCCAGTTTTGGTCCCCTTTACCTAAAAATATAATCTTAAATTTATATAAGAAGATTCTTTATCCAAGGCAGCTAATTTTGACGCTTATTTTGGTCCGAAATTTCACACTAAGCTTTTCACTTTATTGATCAGAATGATTCCACACTACAACCTCTAAGCCTGCTACGCTATGCTATATCTAGGTTTGCCACCCTATATCTAAGCTTATCACGATATCCTTTTATAGTATATCTCATTTACATATTCAATCCGTTTCTCTTCTTGGTATTGGGTTGGAAAAGTTTTGCCATCAATCGTGGCCGTCAAAGAACATAGGAGTCATGTTAATCAGAAAGACGCGAGAGACGTCACACACTGAGTTAAGTTATCTTTTATGTTGCAAATTTTATTACGATAAAAATTACAAGATAGGAAATTAAAATACTCATAGAAAAAAAATGAGATATATAAATAATCTGATATTCTCATGTAATACATAGTTGGGAAACCATTGGCATCTTTTATGGCATTACGAAACCTTTCCATTGAGTATTTACTTCATGGACTGTTATAATCGGAAACCAAGATTAAATTATTTTTTCGTTTATTAGGTATTATTGATTCTTAAACCTAAGATTCTTTAAATGTATATGTTTAAGATTTTTTGATCAAGTTAAGATCTGAACTACACTCATGGACAAACAAATTAGCGCACCAAGAAAAATTGGGTGATCGTAACGAAACTTGTCCTGAAGATAAATGTCGGGGAGATATGCAAATGATTAGAAATACAGCGTGATTGCGCATTACTTATAGCCGGTAGAAGGTGTTTAACGTCGTTCTCCATGGAGTATAAAAAGGTAACCAATGATTGTTTGAGTGTGCTGAATCACTTACAAAGGAATAGCTGAAATAGATTTACTATTACGCCGTTTTAGAAGACAATATGAGCAGCTGTCGCAATTTGAGAGAAGGAGAATCATCAGCATGATGGAAGCTGGGTGGTCAGCTAGGCGAGTACCTCGTCCATTAGGCCACTCTGAGTGTGTTGTGAGGAGGTGTTGGGAACAGTGGATCCGAGAGATATCATTTATTCGAAGATCAGGTTCAGGACGACTTCGGCAGACCAATCGTCGAGAACACCACCCAATTGTAATAAATGCGCGCGTACAACTAATTGCGTCATCGGCCGCCATCCAAGCACAGGTAGCTCCTTCACTAGGGGCCCCTGTGTCTTCTCAAACCATACGAAGGCGCATGGTTGAAGGACATTTGGAATCGTGACGCCCATTACGTGTGCTGTCCTTGGCGCCCAGCTATGGACGCCTCCGTTTGGAGTGGTGCTGTGAACGAGGAAACTGGACTGCAGCGGAATGGAACCAGGTCGTTTTTAGCGACGTATCCAGATTCAATTTCAGCAGTGATGACAATCGTGTTCGTGTGTGGAGACCCCTTTGTGAACGCCGCAATTCTGCCTTTGCTTTACATTGACACACCACTTCCACAGCTGGTGTGATGGTATAGGGTGTCGTTGCCTACAACACACGGTCACCCCTAGTACTGATCCGTTGCGCTATGGCAACTTAGTGGTATGTCCATGACATCCTGCAACCACATGTGTTGCCACTCATACAATGACTCCTAGGAGCCATTTTTCAACAAGACAATGCTCGGCAAGTGTGTCAGAAGACTGTCTCTGCACTGTTACTTCCCTTCCTTGGCTTAAACGACCCCCAGATTTGTCTCCAATCGAGCAAATCTGGGATCATTTGGGACCGCGAGTTGCGCATCCCATGAGTTTGAACGAGCTAGAGCAGTGTTTCTCAAAGTGTGGGGCGCGCCCCCCTTGGGGGCGCATAACCTTACAAGGGGGGCGCGAGCATATCGAAAATAAAAGATTAAAAAAAATTAATTTGCTGTAATGAAGTAAGAAAATACTTTCAGACATAGAAATACACTTTTTACACTGATAGAATTTATTAGTATTACTTCATCAAACAAAAGCTTTCATTTCAATACATTCATTTAGCTATCTGATCCTATAAATAAAAAAAAACATCACTTTTTTTTTTGATTTGCTGTAATCCCATGATGAGAGTTTTTTACTGATTTTTCTCTTTTAAATCAAAAATACTATTTCAGAAAAAAGACAAAACCCAGACCCAGAAGAAACATTCTAGGAATAAAAAAAATTCATCTGTTTGACCTTCGAACTTACTGCTATGGTTAGGTCTTTCCCTTTTTTTATGCCTTTATTTTTCATTTAGGGAAGTTGTAAATAATGCGCCTATACAAAAGGTTATATAGCTTTTTCTCGAAAAGCAGAGAAACATTTTGAAAGGATTATTTGGCCAATATTTTTTTTTATGAGTATTTTGAAACATATAAAATCATGATGAAAAACGTTTAAATAATTCATTTTAGATCTTAACATTCGTAGTTTTACATTGGTTAAACATTTAAGGGAAAGGGGACGTTCTAACCCTTCAAAAATCGATTTTTCAACATTCTCTTAAAAAAGTAGATTTAATGCTGATTCCAAAAATGTATAAATGTATAGGTTTAAAAGCAATATTCGAGTAATTGCGGTTTTAAAATGTAAGCAACAGCTGTCACGCCTGTTGTTTACGTTATCGCAGATCAACTGCCACGCCCATTTTACAGCTGACCGAAGCATGTTTTATGCAATTGCTGTTTTATATCTTTTTAATCTGCTTTATTTATTTTATTCTTGTGGTTTGAGAAGGTTAAAACTACTCAACCCAATCTTGTTTATCCCCAAGCTGTGTGGGGAAATTGTAAGCGTTTTTGCTTTCTGTGCTTGAGTTACAAACAAATTGAGTTACAATTTCGTATTTTGACTGCTAATTTATTTTTTTTGTTTACATTCAATTTTTTTTGCAATTTGCGAGAATTTTTAACATTTGAAATGCCTCGAACAAAAAAGTTTGGGCAAATCAAACGTCGTTTAATTCGTAAAACCCCTTCAGTAAATGCTTAGGTGAACGGGGTTGATGTCAGTGCATCAAAAAAGAAAATTGAGAAAAAGGGAAGTATTTTTTTAAGGACTATGAATATAATTTTCAGTTGAAACTCAAGCAGGTATGTTATTGTTTGACTCAAATATGCACAATGATATTTTCAACAATATTGAAAATGCAGATATTGTGATACATCTTTCTGTTTTTGATGTTTGAAAATAAAAGTAGTCGCAAAGGCCTTGCTACCAGTGTGTAGCAACTTGCAAGTATTGTGGTTCTGGTCATTCTTCAATGACTTCAAATACCGTGTCAGATGGATATGAAGTAAATTTGAGGGTTTGTTTTGCATGAGGTGCATTGGAATTGGCAAAAGTGCAGCTCAGATATTTGTGCACTGATGAACTTACCTCCTCCTCCAGTTAACTTTGAAGGGGCTGTATACGCCAATTTTTAAAGCGTTGGAAACTGTTTCATCACGTTCAATGGTTAACAGCGTTAATGAAGCTGTCATTGAAAATGAACACAGTAAGAACATAACAATTGCTTTGATGGGACCTGGCGAAAGAGGACACTCTTCGAAGAATGGTGTTGTCACTGCAACTTCCCTCGATAAGGAAAAAGTTATTGATTTTTGAGTTCTTATCAAACTATTGCTTTGAATGCAAATATGAACAAAACCTGTGATAATTGCCAGGTAAATTTAGTGCGGAATGGAGAGTGAAGGAGCATTGCGGATTTTCAGTCGCCCTACCAAATTACAATGTTCGGATGTTCAGTACCTTGGAGATGGAGATTCGAAGGGATTCCTAAAAGTTCAAGAATCAGCATATACGGTGATGAATTTCCTGTTGAAAAAGTAGAGTGCATCGGCCACGTCCAAAAAGGGTGGGAGCAAGACTGAGAGCCCTAAAGAACAATTTAAAATCCACCAAGCTGTCAGAGAACAAACCAATATCTGGACGAGGAAGGCTGACAGATGCAGAAATTCTTCCGCTACAAAATATTATGGCCTAGCCATAAGAAGAAATGTTGAAAATCAGTTGCAGAATGTCCAAATCCATCTGGGCAATATATTTCCATAAACTGTCGACAGATAAAAATCCGCAACATGCTTTGTGCCCTATAGGAGAAGAAAGTTGTTGCGGTACAATAAAAGCATTGTATCAATTTAAAAATACACCACAACATTCCCTCCCTAAGCAGTTCTTTTAAAATTAAAAAATTTTTAGAGACAACTGCAAAAGAACTATTATTAAAATGCTTTTCATGGCCAAACTCAGAACCCCAAAATAAGCTTTAATAACTTGTGTGGAATCTGTGCCGAAAAACAATTTGTGAGCAAAGAACTTTGCAAATGGTGTTATGGACGCAGTTATATGCTTCAATGAAGGTGCATACGCAAGGACAGAAGTAAAGCATTAAAAAACAATCCAGGCATCAACATTGTGAAGGCCTTCGCAAAATTGACTACGTCAGAATTTGTGAAGCTGAGATGGCTTTCTAAAACACCAAGAAGTTAAAACAATAAAAAAGGGAAATTAAAAGGAAGCAGGATGCTTTAGAACAGTCAATCACAAGATGAGTACACAGTGCTGGAAATTTTTAAAAAACAAATCTTAAAGGGAAGTGCAACATTTTATTTAGTTTTTCAATTTTTCTCAAAATGTGTTTTCAGTTTTTAGGTACATGTGTAGAAAAACTAGTTGTTATATTTTAATGAAACTTGGTATGAGCTTTTTTGTCATGATAATGTATTTAATGCTACTAATTTTATTTCGAATTTTTAAAATTTTTTCTTTTTTGCTCAATTTCTAAAAAAAAGCCATTTTTTTCAAAAAATTTTAAAAGTCAAAATTCAAAATTTTTAAAAAATTCTGCAAGGAAATATAAAAAGAACTATTACATTTAAATAAGGTACAATTTTATAACTAAAACAGCATGTTTTGTGGTGTTATATGTTATAAAAAGAAAGATACATGTACCTAAATAGCACCATGTATCCGAAAGCTTTTTTTGGTGTGTACTTTTTTGAAAAAAATATATAAAATATTTTATATATTTAATAATTTTTATGTTGTAGTATATTAAGAAAAATATATAGATTGTATGACACAAATTTTTATTTATGGTCTTTCTGTTTTTGGAAAAAAAATGTTCTTTCGAAAAGCCAAATTTTGCTCATTTTATGTCATCGAACGTCGGTTCCCTTAACCGGGGAGCGTTCGCGCAGGGTAAACTACAAAAAAATTTTAACAAAAAATGACAGTTTTTCTTTGCAGATATTATTCCTGTAACGTTCGTGAAGAGTTTTGTGATTTGTGTCCTTTATTAGGGGCGAGTACCTTAGAAACGTTTAATTCGGTTCGATTGGAATTTTTCTCAAATTATCAATGAAGAAAAGGGAGAAAGTAGAAATATCCTTTCTCTTCGTTAAATTATTCACTGGAATTGTGATTTTTATTTTGTACAATAAAAATAATTGTTAAAAAATCTTCGAATATTACCATTAGTATCGAATGCGCGTCTGCCCCCAGGTTAAAACATTTTGAAGTCTTCTCGTTTTAAATATTAAAAATAACACAATTATATTCTTAATCGGTATTTTTTACATTATTTTAATTATTTAACGTTAATAATAAATGCTAATTTGTGAGGATTACAATTACACACACACACACACAGTTAGTTTAAATCTATTTATAATATGAGCATTCATTTAAAAAAATCATTTTACATTTTTGTATTCATTGCCGTGCTTTTGGTTTTATTCTTCTTACAATTGCGCAAATGCCGACTGGGTGGCGTAGTTGGTTTGTCGCTGGCCATCTCCCACCTGGTTTGCGGGTTCGACCCCAGCCGATGTCGGAGGATTTTCATAATGGAAGGGAATATCGACGGGGGTCATGAACGGCCATGTCGAAATGAATATTCGGCATGTAAAATTTTTGAAGTGCCCGTTTGGTTTTGGCTCCCTTCCAAAAAAGAAATTCTTAAGTTCAATTTTCCCATCGTCAGAGCTCAGGTACCCCCCTTGGAGGAAAACGGGGCCTAAAAAATTACTTGCGGAAATTGGTTTTCCCCCCTATTTTCGGTGCCGCACAAAAAAGTGATACTAACTCCTGGGAAATAAGCTAGGTCTCCAAAGGAAAAATATACCAACATTTGCTTTACACGTTGAGATCAGATGCCCGGATATTTTGCCAAGACCTACGAACGTTTGCGAAAATTTGCTAAGTGACGGATATTTTAAAAAGGCAACAGTAACCCACAGGGAAATTTTTTAAGGGGTCCGGGGTTGAAAAGGGTTTTTAAATTTTTGACATTTATTTTTGATTTTTTGACTTTCAGAAACAAAACCGGGAAAAACTAATTATTGAATAAATAATTAGCATTAATTAATAAAAATTTAAACATTAAAAACAAATATTTAAAAATTTAAAATTTTTCGTATTATATAATTTGAATTATAACCAAATCGGGAAAAAAAAAAAAGGGCTTTTGGGGGGCCGGGCCCCAGGGCCCCCCCTTGTGTGCGCCACTGGAGAGCAAATATAGACTAGACTATTTTTCTAATGACATTTAAACTTTTAGAAATGGATGATGGAAAAATAAATCTTTAAAAAAAATATCATTTTTCAATCTGTTCCAATTTAAAAAAAATTTTAGATGAAAAAAAAACATGATAATTATCATTTTTAAAAGTAAATTTTTTTAAAATATATATTACTTATAAAAGTAATTTCAAAATATATATTGCTTAAAAAGTAACAAATACAAAATTTAATATTTCTTCTGAATTTGTACGGTTTTAATTAGATGTATGGTAGTTTTTGGGGAAAAAAGCGCATTATTATTGTGTAAGGGGGGCGCTATAAAAATTATGATTGAAAATTGGGTCGCGAGTAGTGAAAGTTTGAGAAACACTGAGCTAGAGGAAAGGTTACAACAAATATGGAATTAAATGTCTCAAGACATCATACATAACGTGTACGTATCAATACCCGATCGTATTGTATCGTGCATTCGCGTATTTTTATTAAAATTATTAACGGGTATTAAATTATCCGTTCTTTTGTCTTTTTCTCTGAAATAAATCGTCCTTTTTGTTTGGTTTTCTTATAATTTACTTATATCAAAGTAGTCATTGCGTATGTAAAATTTCGTTTCATTTTGACGACTCCTTCTTGGTGAGCTAATTTTTTTGTCCATGAGTGTATTTTCAATTAATTCCAATACAAGAATATAAATATTATGAAATCATATTTTAAATTTTTTTGCCAGATAGCATGGAGATTATACATCTTGAAATATATACGGCAGATTTTTATAGAAATAACAATGCGTTGATGGAACTAATCATCGCCTTTTTATCTACATTACGAATTTAAACACTAATTAGAAATTAATGATTTTAATCACTCATTTACTTAAATCTCAGTTGTAATAGCGTTAGTAATCATTTTGATTACATTTTAACTCTAAAATCAAAATTGTAAGAATAAAAATTTCTGAATAGATATTTAAAATGGTGCGACACATTCGATAATACTAGTAATGATTTCACAGGAAATGTATAATGAAGTGTCATTATGTCACTTCTTCAGACTGCCTCAATTTTTAAAATGTATTTATTGACTATTACCTAAAATGGCTCCAGGATGAATTGCATTTGGATTGTTTTCTTATTTAAAGAATAAAATTCTTCCCTATACAATTTTCAATCGAAAAAATGTCTCTTAAGCCTTATCTTGGAAAAATTGGAAGTATTTTGTAAAATAAATTCATAGTCCTTAACCAGAGCTTCTCAAACTTTCAACGTTTGCCACCCAATTCTCACTCATAATTTTCATCGCCCTCTTACAATAACAATGTATTGAATATGTTACCGGCAAATATGAAATGCCGGCATTCTATAGAATGCCTAACGTTTTTAGGCAAAGTATGAAATAGGAGAATTATTACATACTTTGCCTAGGCATTGTATAGAATGCCTAGACATTCTGTAGAATGAAAAATGCTATTTAAAGGTAAAGTATGAAAAAAGGTGCTAATAAGGCTAATTTATAAATGACGTGCATTCCTAAGAAATATAAATGTTATACTAGAAAAATAGTAAGAGTGTCATTAAAAAGATGTATTCAAGGTAATTAAAGAAAAATAAAAGTTGTACTGAACAAGATTATTGCCTTTCTTATTAAGAGGACTTGGCTTATTTTGAACAATTATTTTTTATTTATGTACTTAAAAATTTTATTTTGCATTACATATGTTTTTATTCAAAAAATTAATAAGAGATGAAATTTTGTGTAAATTATTAACACAATTTAGAAAAATTGAAAGTTTAAAAAAATATGGAACACTTTAAATTAATACTCCTTTTGTATTTACTAATTATTTGACCTGAAATATTTTGTAACTTTCCTAAATATGTTTTAAACAAATTTAGAATCGATTTTACAACAAATTAATTAATGTTAAAGAAAGAAAATAAAATGTAGATATGCATGCTGAAATTTAACGAAAGTACCAAAATAACATACATTAAACTTTTTTTTTTAAAAAAAAATATTAAGTTAATAGCACAAACTGAATGCCTAATTTTGTTACATGCATTATACATAAAACATAGGTGAAAAAAGCGAAGTGATTGATTAATATGTATGGAAAAAGAAGCATTTTAAATGCGAAAAAACACAAACTGAGATAAATCACTGTTCAGCTTGTAATTCTAAAAAGAAAATTATTATAAGCTTAAATAACATAAAATATCACTTTAAAATATTAGCTACATATTTTTGTAAGAACAATCGCATTTTCAAATTATTTCAAATCATATATTTTATAAACGATCCCTTTTTAGAGAGTATTAATTGCATAAGAAAACTTAAGGAAAATGAAAAAAAAAATTTTTCTACAATTGCACAAATTTTAAAGTATTTTTTCTCCACATAAAATTGAAATATATTTTTATGGAAAACATATGATGCATAAGAACTGAAATAATAAAAAATTAAAAAAGGCCTTAATGAAAAAATTTCACATGCACACATTTCGAAAGAAATACAAATTACATTAATGTAATATTTAGGAAATATCCTGCTTTATTTATAAAAGCTTCCTTTTCTTAGTTATTATTTCACTTTTTACAATAGTTTTTTTTTTATCTAAAAAGGGATGTGTTTGTTTATATTTTTCAAATGAAGCTTTTCCATCTTCTAATTTTCAGGCATGCAAAAATGTCGTATCATAAGAAAGGTAATAATGCAAAGAATATAACTAAATAAAAATAAACAAACGATATTTTGATCACTTTTAGGGTGCCAAGTCCTCTTAAGGACAATAAAACCTGGCTCATTTGATCCCTCTCTAACTGCTTTTCCAGTTATTATAATTTTATGCTCATAGGGCTATTACATACATAGTTTTTATTTGTGTTTTAAACTTTTAAAATTTATTTAGATCCACAATATCTTGGCTCCTGTTTGAGTCTTGTACTTGAGATTTGAACCAACTTTTCCACTCGTCGAGATCCATTCATTCATATACTTGACTCCCATTGTGTAGGCAGGGGAGGGCTTAAGCACTAAAATATCATGTTCCCATGTTAATCCTATGTTGTCTGAAAAAATTTCACCCCCCTAAGAATTGAGCTTGGGACTTGATTTTTGGAGGTACGCCATATTTTCGTGTATGCGCGAGCCTTACGTGGAATTGGTCTCCTCCGGTGCTCCCCTTCTACAGGGCTTCCCCATTAATAACTCGAATCCTTTGCTACCTTTGTCGACCGCACCGGCTGGATTCGATTGTTCTTCCTATGAGCTCTTCAAATATGTAATTTTATCCCAATAGCCCCATTCCTCTCTCCCATTTCACATTTTTAAACAATTTTCCTGTGTGGGAAACACGGGAGGGGGCCAATTCCACGTAAGGCTCGCGCATACACAAAAATATGGTGTACCTCCGAAAATCAAGTCCCAAGCTCAATTCCTTAGGGGGAGGTAAAACTTTTTCAGACCTCATAGATTAACATGGGAACATGATATTTTAGTGCTTAAGTCCTCCTCATACCTGCACAAAGGAAGTTAATTATATGACTGAATTGGTCTCGACGAGTGGAACAGTTGGTTCAAATCTCAAGCCCGAGACTCAAACAGGAGCCAAGATATTGTGGATTTAAATAAATTTTAAAAGTTTAAAACAATTAAAAACTATGTATGGAATAGCCCTATGAGCATGAGGTTATAATAACTGGAAGAGCTGTTAGAGAGGGGTCGAATGAGCCAGTTCGAATAGATTGTGAGGTTCGGGTGTCGAGATATTGGCCAAAAAGCTTTAGAGGGAGTGGGAATGCACCGGAGGGGATGTGTCCCAGCATATCCTAACCTAACAAAAATTATTACGATCCCCCGAATATCAGTCCCCTAGCATCAAAAAAGAAGCATATTTTTTGCATTTCATCCTTTCACTAAAGCAGTTTGGGGATTTAACTAATTCCCTTACTTACAACAGGTAAAAGACAAAGAGAATTTATTTAAACTTATTTCGTGAATTAATCATCTCCTATAGGGATTTGACGAAAGCCCTAATTTCATCGTTTCCCGACATATAGGTGACCTTCAGGGGTGAAACCATGCGATTCTTTCTCCCCTGTCAATCAAAGGGTCGCACGTACACACAAGTCATTCCCTCACTCTCCTCCCCCACCAAAGACTCAGCTAATTGCTGTATTTCATACTTTGCCGGTTTCTCATTTGGCATTCTATAGGCAATTCTATATGCATTCTATAGGCATTCTATAGGCCTAGGCAATGTATGAAATAAAAATCATTTCATACATTGCCGGCTAGTTTTAGGCATTTTATAGAATGCTGGATTTTATACTTTGTCGGTAACAAATACATTAATAATGTAATTTGGCGCTAAAGCTGCAAAAAAAACTAGTTTAATTATAAACTGTATAAATTTTGTCAAGATAAGTATTAAATTTTGTACACATAATATTGTGTATGACAAGACAATGAGAGTCACAAGTAATTATTAAACTTGTTTTGAATTTAGTATTGATAAACTAATTATCAAACACATTGATCAGAACTGATACAATGTATTTTGTTTTAATTCCTTTTAGTAAATTAATATTTTCTTAAATAATCTTTTTTTAGACTTTTCGATATGCTCGCGCCTCCGAGCATGTTTATTACTACCCGTATGCCCCTCCTCCAAAGTTTGAGAAACGCTGCCCTAAGGTCTTTGAATACGCGTTATGATGAATTTTTTTAAACTAACTTGTGTGTGTGTGTGTTTATCTGAAAAAAAGTTTTTCTAATGGTTGTGAAAAAAATTTAAAAGAAAAATTTGAAAGGATGAAAGTAATGTACTTGAAATAATCTGATCATATTTTCTGTTTTAATAAGGGAATATTCTCTGTTTTCGAATACGATTTAATAAAAATATTTATTTTTCAAAAATCAAAATAAAGGAACATTTGTATGAATTTTTTATTTCTTTGAAAATCTGATCCTATATATATATATATATATATATATATATATATATATTTTTGTGTGTTTTACCCATATTCCGTCTAGACAACAAGAAACAAAAGTCGGAATGTATAAAATGTCATTCATTTTTCCTTGAACTGAAACGGAAATTTAATTGAAAGTATTTCGTTTATGCACTCATTGTCATAAAAGTTTGCTCACCAAGAAAAAGTCACCGAATTAAAACGAAATTTTACATGTCTAGGTACTACTTTGATTTAAGTAAGTGATTAGAAAAATAAAGAAACCGAATCATTTATTTCAGAAAAAGTACAAATGAACAAAAGTTTTAGTATGTTAGACCCCCTCTAGTGTGGATGCACGTTGCGACATGAGCGGGCATTGAGGTATACAAGTTTCGTACGATGCCCTGAGATATTTCGTTCTACAGTTGCTGTAAACACGTCTCTAGTTCGACCAATTTCGTTGGCTGACCACCTTACCGTCTTAAATGATCCCAGAATTGCCTAATTGGAAACATTCCGGAGATCGAGCAGACCAGGGATGGGTGGTAATGAGGCAGAAGGCAGCCTCATGACATCTTTGCTGTGTGTGGCCAAACATTGCCTTGTTAAAAAATGGCTCTTGGGAGCCCTGCCACGAATGGCAACACATGTGACTGAAGGATGTCATGGAAGTACCGCTGGGCTGTTATTGTGCCCTGGATCAATTTTAGGGGTGACCGTGTATCGTAAGAAATGGTACCCCACACCATTACATCAGCTGTGGGAGCGGTGTGCCGCTTTGAAGCGAAGGCAAGACTGATGCATTCATCCCGGGGCCTCCCCAAACGAACACGATTGCTCAAACTGAATATAGATTCGTCTCTGAAGACAACCTGTTTCTATTCTGCTGCAGTCCAATCCCGTCGTGCACAACACCACTCTAAGGGCATGCGTTGGGGAGTGGGTGTAATTAGCAGCACACATAAGCCTCCGCGATATCAGATGCCCTTCATCCAGTTGCATAGCGATACTTCCCAAAGACACAGGAACCCGTAGTGCAGGTGCAGCCGGTGTCTGAACAGCGGCCAATGAGGCAGTTAACTCTAAACGTGGGTGTCGTATGATTTGGCGGTTTTCTCGACGAATGGTCTGTTGAGGGTGTCCTGAGCCTGGTCGCCGTATGAAAAAACCCTTCTCCCCCCTGAAAAACCCCCTCACTGTCAAACAGAAGGCCCATGACGAGCTACTCGCCGAGTTGACTACCTGCTCCTATCATCTAAAAAACATTGCTAGGAATATGTATTTTAAACTTTAAATGATAATTTTGTATTAATATTAATGTATTTTGAATGACATTTTCTAATTTGAAGCATATAAGTAATTTTAAACGTAAATTATTTAAAACCAGTAATTTTAATCATCACATGTGTTTTAAAATTTAATTACTCATGAAATCTATTAATTTTACTTAAATTTCTGTTAGAAAATATACGGCTTTTATTGCTTTAGATGAATTAGGCACCTAGTAAAACTAATTCTATGTCATTGTTCATCATAAAATGTGCGAAAAGAGAAGAAAAAGTTCAAAAATGTCCCAAAATATTTTAAAAATAGGGAGAAGAAATGGAATCACAAGAGAAAAAGATTGTTAAATAGAAAATGCACTTTGCGTCTTTTAGAGGTTATTTTACGAAAAGAAATGTTCTTGGTTCTAGAAAAAAAAAATTCGAAAAATTGAAAATTTCACAGAAAAGAAGTTCGTTATATATAAATATAAACGTTATCATTATATATATATATATATATAAATGTTACCATTAAAGGGTGAAATCAGTTATTTTATAGAATAACTATGTATTTCAAGAAATAGCTGGACAAAGTCGGTTTAAAGTACATAAATTATTGAATTCTAAAATTTAACTAGGTATTCTATAGAATAACGATTACCTGATGGGTTAAAATATGAAATACAGAACTTGAAAGTCCTTTAAACCAATTCTAGCTGTTTTTAATTAGTTTTGAACCACTTATAACTGCTTTGCAATGACGTGTGTGTGTGTGTGTGTACGCTTCATTACATTGTATTTTAACCTAGAATTTTTTTAGACGGTATATATATATATCTTAGTGTTTTCCATTTTGGATTATTAACAAATATTTTTGAAACCTTTTTCAAGCAATGACTTCTACAAGAATAGAAAACTAACCATAAATAAGAAAGAGATTCACAATTCGAGAGATTTGAATCTTTATTAAATAAGAGTGAGACACATAAGAAAAAAGTGCTCCACTTACTCGTGAAAAAGTATTAACTTTGATAGTAGAAATAGAAAGTGCTAAAATAACAAAGAAAAAAGTACCACGTGACTAATGTTTACTGCAGCAATAGGATATCCTTGGAGTTCAAGAAGTACTAATGTTAATTATGGCAGTAACAGATGCAAAACATTTTCTCTTTTCTGTTTAACTAATGTTTGCAATAAGAGCAATAATAAGTTACATCACCTGCTTTTCCTTAGAATTTATCAATTAAATCATCTTCAATAGGGATAAAATGTTTTTCCGAGAGGCTTTAGCTATTTATGATCAATTGACTTATAAAATAACTTTGACATTATTTTTCACTTAACGGTTTGTCATTAGTTGTTTTATAGAATAATTAGTTATTTCATAAAATAACTAGGTAAAGTATAAGTTTTTCATCTAATATATACATTAAAAATGACTAGTCTCGTTGTTTCATGAAATACCTAGTTTTTCTGTGAAATAACTGGATTATGCACTTTAAATGTAGCATATATATATATATATATATATATATATATATATATATATACATGAATGTCTTTTATTATATTTTTTGGGTTCTCACAATTTTTAGTGTTAGAAAATTTTGCAGAGAGCTTCGCTTGATGCTTTAAAGAAACTGAATGCATATGTCCGACAAATAAAAATTTTAAAATTTATGTTTAGTATTTTTTTTCTTCTTCTTTTTAAAAATCCCTCTTGCTTCAAGAATAGTATGTGTGATTTCACCGAATGCCGTGATATGCGGCCAATACCTTTCCCAGTCGTATTTAGAAACCAGTTTCTGCAACTGGTGACACTATTGAATTGACAGTGTTTAATACAGGAGTAGACTAAAAAAAGAAAAGAAAAAAAAAGAAAAATTTATTCCAAAGAGGAAGACGGTTGAGGAGTTGCTTAAGATTAAAATAAAAGTTCCCTGTTTTAAATTATTTGACGAATATAACTGAAACCCGGCATCTTTTATTGAGTAAAATTATATGAAGGGTTTGCGGAAATCGGCATCCACGAGGAAAGGAGGGATTGCGAGTGTATTAGAGATACAAATTCCAGTTTTCTTAGAAAAAGACCTGCAAAATTACATGTTTCCTTCTGTTGAATAGATATGCGAAGAAATGGGTGATGTCGCTCGGATATTATTAAGGATTGCAATATCGGACGAAAAGTTCAATACCGGGGTATTCGCTATATTTTAGATCTTAATACCGGAAAACCGGTTTTAAATCGGTAGTAGAAATTTTATAAAAAGAAAGAAGCCACAAGTGTTTCTTTGATTTATTTGCCAGTTTTATTAGAGAATACAAATATCACTAAAAATTAATTGCTTATAAATTTTAGCAGTTTATAAAGAATCACAAAAAAATAAAAAGGAACATCTTATAATTTAAAATCACAAAAGAGTGTAAATATCACTATTCATTATAAGATTTTGAAATATGATTTTAAAAAACCATAATGCATCAATTGTAATGGATGATATGCAAATACAATGTAAATAACGGACTCGACAATTAAAAAAATATCAAGTAATGTACCCTTTCTTCAAAACTATAACCTTGTTTTCATAGATACGAATATCAGATTACGAGTCCTGCGCGTGTGCAGAATTGCTCTGAGCTGTAATAGGATAGCTTTGGCCCACCTTCACAATATTTTATCATCTCTTGATTGTACAATACAACTTTACATTCACAACCTAATTAACTTCACCCGTTAAGGATGCATAAAAACAAAAACATATACTGTTTTGCTACGTTGGCACTCCATGAACATACAGTGGGGACAATTAAAAAAAATTCTATTAAATACCGAAATAACGGTATTTGAACATGTGAATGCAATTATTACAAAGTTGTACAAATGATTCAGAATACTGGCATTCGGTATTATTTGATTAGATATTCGTTACAAACGGGTTTTGTGTAAAATAGACTCCCAAGGGATGGCTTATGATGGCTTAAAACATTAACATACCTCCATTTTTGAATTAAGAAATGAGGGATGTAAAATTTTTGAATATTATCGAATATACTTAATGATAAGCGATGCAAATCACTTTCATAAATTACAACTATACTAATGCATTTTTTATTGTTTCTTTCCAACTCTCATTAATGGAAAATGTAGTTTTAGTTTGACATTTAGTAGTGTAATAATACCTTGAGTGATGTTTGGATGTAAGCTAGATAAATACCAAGAAGGAAAATAATTAGTAATATTTCGTTACTTGCATATTTTTTTTCAAAATAAGAAAATCCCACGTAAATATTTAAGATTGTCATATGTAAATGGCTTTATTCCATTCAGTTTTAAAATCTATCTTTTACTTTCCATGTTCGAATTGTAACTTTCTTTGTTAATTTTTTCCCTCTAATGTGCGAAATGTTTAAGGATGATTTGAATAATAATTCGTAGAATGAAGAAATCATTTCTTTTTGAAAATATCCTTCAAATGAACTGATGCAAACAATATATTTTATCTTTAAAAATCATAAAAAAAATATAAAGGCAGAGCTGATATGTTAACAGAAAAAAATAGCATATAAATTATTAAATTCTTCACTTTGCATATGCTATTTTTTTTGTATGAACACTTCACTAAAGTCTAAAATATAACCAATTTATATCCAAAACTAATTTTTTTCATTTATTTTTTATAACATAAATGATACTGATTTAGTTTTCTTGCCTATTTTAAAACTATTATAAGTTAGAATTGTATTTTTGGTAATTTATTAAAGTATTCTTATACAACACAGAAAAATACAGAAGTTCGTTCACAATTAATGGAAACGATTTTGTAATCCCTTTTCATGTTTGTACTTTGAGATAAATCTTTGATAACTTCAGAATAATCGTCTGCAAAAGTTTTCTTTTGATTGGAGTATAAAATAAAATTTTGTTTTAAAAATTTCTCCAAAAAAAATTGATATTGGGCGCAAAGGTTACGTATATGCTCTTTCCGAGTAGAAATATTCATATCAACAAATAATAAAGTGGTGTAAGAATCTCGGATATTGCATCTCAATAAAAGGTATTTATTATTTATTAAATTTTAAATTGAAAAGACTTCTAGATGAAAAGAAAAATGAAAACGTGATCCTGAAACTTCCTCCTAACATTGTTCAAATGCAGGCAATTATCAAGAAAGTGAAGTTTCTGATCCTAAAAGAAAACCCACCGACTCAAAGATTCATTGCATCGAAACTAGGATTGTCTTCTGACACTGTAATTAAAATAATCCATAAGTATTTAGAGTTAAAAAAGATATTTAAACCTAAACCTTGTCTCCTTTTTTAAAACTTATTGATAAAATAAAAGCAAATTCTAGAAAATTATTTAAAAAAAACATTGTGACATAGCCATCCTGCGATAGCTATGACGTGTTGGATCCGCGTAAGCTAGAGGTGTGGGATTATCTAAAGGATGAGATATTTTATATTTCTTAATACAACTTTTTTTTATTAAGAATAACTTAAATTACTTATATCTAATGAACAACTTTCTTTAAGTGAGAATAAGCCACAAATTAGGCCGAATACTTAAGTCAGATCGCACCACTAGATCATTTATACTAAGTCTAGTTAATTATCTGCCTAATCTAGCTTTCCATACAAAATATTACCGTTTATAAAGTAACCCTCCTACCTTGGTTGAAGACTCATCTATTCTGCTTCTTGTAAATAGTTAGATGTACTCCTGTACAATTACTCTTTCTTATAATTATTACTATCGAAGGTGGGCGTTTCCTTCTTCCTTGTGAGTAGGCCGTCTAACACTTGTTCCGAACTATTCCACACTAAGCTTTCTCTAAGATTGCCATTCCTCTCACTAAACCTTCTATCCTTTTAAAGTATATCTTATTTGTATTTTTGCTTTGTTTTTCTTCTTGGTATTGGGTTGGAAAAGTTTTGCCATTAATCGTGGCCGTCAAAGAACGTAGGAGTTATGTTAGAAGAAGAACGCGAGAGATGTCACAACATTATCTGTGAAAAACGGAAGTTTGTGTTAGAAATTGATGAAGCATGAGTATATTTGAGTGCTTTTAACAAAATAAGATCAATTTTCTGTTGCTGAACTGTTGGAAATGGCCGTTCGAAATTGCTACAGTAATTTCTAAAGTTGTGTCAATCTACAGTAAAGTTCCCAAAATGATTCATGATATTTGCAGGATTTTTTAACTACGGCAAATTAAAAATCAAAAAAGTCTCCAGTAAAGCTACAATTAATCCATTCTACTATCAGCAGAATCTTTTAGAACCAAATTTGGAAGAAGAAATTACAACGGTATATGGAAAGGATATTCATAAAGTCAGGCTTCATATGGACAAAGACTCTAGTGACAACTGCAATTTAACTGCCGCTTATATATGAAAGAAAGATTCAGAAAAAGGAATAAAAAAAATGATCATCCCATTTGACGAAATACGTATACAGTCTCCCAACGCTTCAAGGAACTTTTAAGCTTTTTGTTGATTAAGGTATCCGACTACGTTCAGAACCGTGATTTTGTAAAATCGTATAAATGGATAATATTTATGATATTTAGAGTCACTTATATTAGAAAATGTATATAAAATTGTTTTAAGAATATTATTACAGTACAAAAAATGAACACAGAATGACCCTTTTTCAAAATATTCTCCTTTTGCGAAAAATGCTTCCATTACAATAATATTTTGCCTGTATATAGGTCACATCTCTGTACAGAGTCTCAACTAGAATTTTTGAAATATATAACTTAGAAGTGGATTCATACATGTCTTACGACAACAGAGGGGTGAAATTTTAAGAAAAAAATGCCGATAATTATTTCAATGGGTGGTAACTCTGAAAATAATGTGAATTTTTCAAAAAAAAATAGTTCAGACTCTCTGGAGAAGTCTTTACTTTATATAAACACACACACACAAACAAAATATTATATTTTAGAAGCATTTTTCTTATAAAAGGAGAACATTTTGATAAAAGGTTATTCTAAGTTAATTTTTTGCCAAAATATTGTATTTAAATAACTTCTTTTTGTCAAAATGTCCTTAAAACAATTCTATATTTGTATTCTAACTTAAGTGATACTAAATATCATGAAAATTATCCATTTATGCGCTTTTTTAAATTCACGGTTCCGAACGTAGTCGGATACCTTAAATCAATTCTTTCGGAAACGTATCTAAGAACAGTTTGGAAAACAGTTCAGCAGGAATGGAATAAAATTTGCATGACAGTACTAAGAAAAAGTTTATTTTCATAAACGATTCGATCTAGATCTATTGTCAAGAATCATGGATATCAGATAGAAGAGAAAGTGCGGTATTTTTTTTTTTTTTTTTGATAAAATTTAACTTTCAAAATCGTTTCCATAAAGGGTGAAGGGTCTTCTGTAGTTTTGAATTACAGAAGTTATAATGCAATTAAATTTATAACTAATCTATAATTTCTCAGTAGTTCTCATAAGAGTCTATAATAAATTTAACAAATTGTTCAAGTTTTAAAACTGTATTCGAAACACTATGTGTGAAAGTAAGGGACAAAAGTAAATAAAAATTAAGTCACAATTCCGACTTGATTATATTTTTGTTTGTTACTATTTATTCATTCATTAAATTTTACTATTCCAATAAAATATAATAGTAAAAAGAAAACACATTCCCAGAAATTAGGTTATCCCAGGTGGGATTCGAGCCCACGACCTTCGAATTAGATGTCAAACGTGCCATCTATCACGCTACAGGGACACAACAAGCGATTTTCCTATCTATATGATGTTGTACTATTATTCTTGTTTGTTACTATTTATTCATTTTTTAATTTAATGAAAGAATTAATATTTGAAAAAACTGTATTAACCTCAAGTGTCATCCACTACAAGTTCAAAGGAATGTACTTGAATTTCAATGGATGAATAGAGAGTATTTTATGAACGATTCAAAATTTGAACAAAATATATGATAGATAGATAGAGAGACAGAGAGAACTAATATTAGGAATTGTATAGAAGATTACGAAAAGAAATATTAATACAAAGAAAATGTTGCTGAAGCATTTTGAATAAAAAAGTATTTCAGAGGAAAAAAAGAATGTGCTCTTAAATATTCATCTTATAAAGTAAATAATTCTTTCAGAAAAATATGGCATTATCCCTCGTAGTCTCGTGTCCAAACTTAATCTTTGTCACTTAATCTCTCTTAAACTTTCATTTTGGAGACGTGTTAAATAATCCGTATAAATACATTTTCAGAAAAAAACTCTTTTCAATATTCAATATTTTCGGCTGATTCATTAATCCTTTCACGCTCTTCAAGATATTCAGTGATGCTTAAAGAATGTTTTTAAGGTAAAATACGAAGAAGCCATACACTTACCACAACCATTATCTTTTGACTTGATTAAGATGCTTTAAGAATTAATTTTGCTTCAGGTTACGTCACACTCCTTATATTTACATTTTTCAGTATGCAATACTTGCTACAAATTTTTAAATGAAGTGCTTTATGAATTTTTAATCTAATTTAATCTATTAAGTCAACAGCCCAAAGAAACTAATAAATTGATGCAATTTTGTATAATAAAAGTTTTTAACCTAATTTTAATATTAGTTTTTCTTTTCATTTTCTCAAATACTTTTATATTTAACGAAACATTATATCTCCATTTATAAACACTGAGCAAGACTGTTAAAAATTTAGCTGTAGAAGGAACAGTTCTTACTTTCATATGATAAATAATGTGTTGCCAATTTAAATCTACTAATTCAGAGTGGTGAGAGTTAGGCAGCAATGAGGATAGATCTGTAAGCACAGAACTTACCGCTGGGCCAAAATAACCGCTTTAGTCCGGAGGCTGTTACTAGCTTATACAGATACCACCGTTGCACACGGCCCCACAAGTGAGTTGGTGGATAGGTGAACGAGCGATATAGTTGTAATGGCGAGTGTGTAAGGTGTTGCTCTTGCGTACAATGTATCTGAAGGCTTGATTGTTTCGTCATGTAGATCTGATGGCTTGATTGTTGCGCCATGTGGATCTGACGGCTTGATTGTTGCGTCATGTGGATTTGACGGTTTTTGGTTGTTCTTGCGGCTGGTTAGACGGCGTCACAACAACTGAGCGAAGTTGTGTTTTTTCAGCCAGGATCACCAATTTGGAGGATAGAACTCTATAACTTCTGATCTGTAAGAACGTAACTTACCACTGAACCAAAATCATCTCTAGTCCGGAGGCTGTTACAGGCTTATATAGATACCACCTTTACACATGTATTTGCAAACTACGTTTAGTCGGAGTAAATCGCAAAAGGAGTTATGAAGTGTGTGATGTATAGTGGAGTGAAAAGGGGGAAATAAGAGGTTTAAAATACATTTATTAGACGTAAAACATGCCTATAATTCAAACAATGCATTACAGCTCGATATCAGAAATGTAGCGACAAGTGATTGTCACAATAATTCATCGAAGTTGTGGCTGCATAAGTCATGACACAGATGTACTGGTACTGGACAGGTGCCACTGTTATGCTGGTGATGTCAGATTGTAACGGGTCTATTCGCGTACCTCTTACTAATCTTTTTGCGGAAAATATTGCGGGTTTCTTTAAATATTATTCCAATGATTAGCTTTCAGGTTCGAAAGAGAGAGAGGTTAGGAGATAAATAGTATCAGTTAGTGATTTACGTAATGTAATAGAAAGCTGGGCGAGAGTGATTAGTAGAATATTTAATTAATATTTAAGATTGACGATTTCTCATTTAGGTATTTAAATTGAATTTGAGTCGGCTTGAAGCAGATTAACTTAGAACGTATCTTCGATCATTTGGAATGTGTATGGCTAAGACGTTCCAAGAGTAATTTATAATTAGATGTTAATTATATCGCCTTCCACTCTTTTGCTCCCATATTTATTTAAAGGAGCATTTCCTAACTAGGGTTGTTAAGACTTGTTAATAAGCTGTTTTTTTTGTTTGTTTGTTTACTATGGCTAATTTCCCTTCCGACTCTCGTTCACTGTTGGATGGGACAGCCCAGCCATCATAAGTTGCAGCGACGAGGATAAGTGACGTAAGATCACGTGATTGCTATTTGCAGCGAAGATTGATTCATTGCCTTTTCGTATTTCACAACTAATTGAAGAGTTGTAAAGGTTATAGAAGATTACAGAAATTTCAATAATAACCTCTATAAACGAATTTATCTCAAAGTTCAATAAATGCATGAAGACAGACCTCAATTTTTTAAAAAATCCTGTAAGCAATAGCTCAGTAAAGCGACAAAGTAAAGAAATGGCAGTAAATATTGGAAACGAACATAAATACTTCATATATTTTCATGTGGCCGCGGTAGCCTAGTGGTCAAGTTCACGGACTTGTGGTGCCTCGGTAGTCTGGTAGTCAAGATAATAGATTTGTGGTCGGCGTGTGAAGAGTTCGAGCCTAGAACTGCTGAAGACCCGCTGTGCAGGGGATAGAAGCTCGTTAAATCCGTCGATGAATTAAACGTCATCTCGTTGGTGTGCTTTGAAAGGTATAAGAGGGGAGGCAGCTCAGATGTCGGCCTCATCACTGGAACATGCTTTGCAATAGCCCTCGTGCAGCTTTATCGTGCGCCGTAAAAATAAATCTCTATGTCTCACAAATCTACTTGTGTTTTATATAATTGGTAGAGTATACCTTTTGAAAGATAATAATGATTTATGGATGGAATATATATATTGTTTTAATGAAGACTGTACATTACGAGAATAAATGCTGTTGGCAATCATACCTTACAGCAGCTTTTCTCAATTTTTCACAATTTGTACCCAATAATCAATTATAATTTCCTTCACGCCCCCCTCCATACAATAACAATGTATTAAATTCAATAATACTATACTTTGACTCTAAAGCTGCAACACGAATTTAACTTCTTAAGTGGTACCGACGTATATAAACGTCTCACTCAACTAAAGCGATAATTGTCCCGGAAGCGCTTGTACGTCTTTCAGAAGTACGATGTGTTCTGCTCACTGCTATTCAAAAAAATTATTACAGCGACATTGGGAGCGTATCGCGGAACTTTTAATCGGATGTTAAGGGATTAATAATAACAGTACAAATGAACAAGATAAATATTAATTTGTGGATATATTCTTTATATGACAAGCCCATGGGGTCCCAGATAATTATTAAATTTTTTCTGGATTTAGTATTGTTAAATTAATTATAAAGACCATTGGCAGTGCTGTTATATTTATAAATGTATTATATCAGTGCAAATGTGTATTTTGTTTGCTTACTCTCAGTAAATTAATGATTTTCTTACATAGTCTTTTTTCCGACTTCTTAATATGCTTGCCCTCCGTAGAGATACTATGCCTCTTAGGAGGGCGTGCACCACAATTTGAGAAACGCTGCCTTACAAAGATAATACTGCTACACTGCTACTACTGTAACACTGCTGCGTACGTTACTGATGGAACACCATCATTATAAGGTCTCTATCATAGATTTGTAGCTTATTTTTATGGAAGAAGTGTCAAAGGTTATTAACTTTGTAGTGACATACAGCCTTTTATAGAAAGTGCCTAAGTACAAGGCTCCATCCATCGTTAGCGTTTGTAATTATACCCGCGTAAGTAAAATCAAATTCAATTAGGAAAATCTACATTTTCAAAAGTATGTTAGTCATCACTTAGCTGGTATGGTCCCTCTCTCTTCCTCAGTCCTCACCTGACGTTGAGTTCTGGGACAACTTGTATGTTCAAATAATTATTTAACTAAACGACCCCTTTCTGTAATAGCTTTTGTACATCAATATGTTTTCTCTCAAATATCTCACATTCACTCACATGATCTGATTGTGCTTCAAAAATGCAAGGACAGTTCTGAAGAGTTAATCGTGCTGATTTTATATCCACTGAAAGTGAAATATGAACAACTAATAAGGAACTAACAGATTATAAAAACATATATGGTGTCCGAAAAGTATGACTACACTTTCCAAAATTAATTGAAAGCAAGTAATATAAACAACAAAAAAACTTTTAATTCAATTACCTACATAGGTCAGCTTTTTATTAAATGGTTACAATTAATTTAAATATCTGTATAATATGACCGTATCACATTATGAAGTGACAAAAATAGAAAGCGATTTTCCATTTTTCTTTCTATATAGGGGGTTGGACTATTTTTGTTTGTTTTGTTATTACTTATTCATTATTAACTTAATTATTCTAATAAAATAGTATAGTTAAAAAACTCGCTTTGGCAGAAATTAGGCCATCCCAGGTGCGATTCGAACCCACGACTTTTAGATTAGAAGTCCAACACGCTATCCATTGCACTACAGCGACACAGCGAACGATTTTTCTTTCTATTTATGGTGTTTGACTATTATTTTCCTTTGTTACTATGCTTTCGTTTTTTTAATTTAATTTCTGAATTAATATTTGAATTCAACTATATATTAACATTAAGTACCATTCACTACAAGTTTAAAAATATTGTATTCGAACTTGCATGGATGAATAGAAAGTATTTTAGTAACGATTGAAAATTTGAACAAGATATATATATATATATATATATATATATATATAAAAATTTATTAACTTAATATGAATATATATATATATAAAATTATATATATATATATATATATATATATATATATATATATGTATATATGTAATAGGAAGAGAATGAACTAATAGTAGTAATTGTGAAAAAATAGCTCAGTATGCATCATGAATATGCATTTTTAAAATTTGGTGCAAAATAAATCACTGGATACAAAATATTTGGATTTGACGATTAGCGATATCTAGGAAAACATTTAATTTCCAGTTTTTTATCTTTTCTAATTTTTTTTAGATTTTCTTCTTTTAATTTAGATTAGATACTTAAAATATTGTGTTACTATTTAACAAAGTATAACACATGTAAAAAACATTTTTTTTTGCAATGTTAAAATGCTGATTACATATTATTCGAAACTTACAATAAATACATCAAAGATCAAAATTTACCCCCTGGAGTTAAATTACAGAATCTATATAAATTGCTTCCCTATTTAAAACCGACTTATGTCAAAAATTATGCTTTCATTAATTTTCTAGCGAAAAATAAAATTTTTTACAGAAAAAATATCATTTTGTTCATATATCCATGTATTTAAAATCTAAATTCTGAAATCACTTTTTGTAAACAGATTTTCGGACTCAAAAAACATTTAAATATTTCAGTGCTGCAACCCTTTGTTTTGAGTGTTTTTCCATTTCATTCCGTATTTTAAGAGAAGAAAATCTACCATTTGTAAGTAAACTTATAAAAATCAAATAAGTACAAATTTAATTTTTATTTTATTTAAAAATTATTGCATTTAGTTATACAGCTCAAAAATTTTAGAACGATTCAACGCTGTTGCTCAGCATTATTTTCATAATCAGTGATATTCAGTATAAAATTTAGAGGGGTAAACTTGTATTTCCAAATATTGTTTTCTATTACATATCGCTTGTTTATTACCTTTAAAAATATTAAAATTTAATTCTCGCGAGAATTTGTTTTAGTTAAAAGAAATTTTTAATAATACTAGCTCCTGGAAAAAAGTAATTATAATCTCCCAGAAGCCATGCATTTTTAATCATTTTAAATCCGTTTCAGTATATAAGTAATATTTTATGCTGTAACCAAATGTTAGAAATTTCGCTGAAAGCCTTTTTGAAAATGCACGATTTGTTAAAAAAAAGGTCAAAGTAAACAAAACTCTAGGTAATTGATGACAGTCACCGTAAAGAAAAGTTTTGGATATAAAAAAGGACTCTCCAATAAAAAACTTGGGTTCTCGGAACTTATCCAATTGTTTTTGAATGAAACTCCAAAATAATTTTAAAAGTTAAATTCATTTATTTATTTATCTTATTGGATTTGTTTTGGAAACAAAATAAACAGCTGACCAATAATAAGCTCATTTCTTAAAGTAGTACTTATTGTTTAAATGGACATTATTAAGAATGGACATAAATTTAATTTGCATAAAAATTGACGCAAAAAATACCATTTTAGGCTGTATTCTATAAAAGAAAAGTACTGTTGTTTTGATATTTTTACTTCAGCACCATATAATGTCTTTTGAAAATTATAAATAAAAACATCGTAAGATAAATTTTAATTCTAGGACCATTTTCTTTGCTACTAAGAATTCTTTTCACGGGTTTAAATTGAAGAAGAAATATATATAATAAATAAGATCAAATTCATAAAGGATTAAAACAAAAAAGTTCTGTTTTTTCAACATTTGTAAAATTATATCTTAAATAATTTTAAGTATACGGTAAGAATTTAAGACAAAGAAACTACATCATATCAATATCAAATTAGTGTCCCTAAAACTTATAAATCAAAACAACTCTTAGCTTAAGAAACTTTTTAAGCATGTAAATCAAATCAAAATATTTCCGGATAACTTGCTTTGTCAAAATATTGCAGCACAAGTTACAGTTCTAAGTCAAACCATGTTAACTAATCAACAAAACTAAAAATCATTTATTGAAGGAACAATTTTTTAAAAATTATTTATTTCTACAACAATTGCAATTTCATCTCAAAGAACAAAGTAATGAATAAAAAAGCATTTTTTAAAAAAAAGTTTCTAAAAATTTAAAAAATTGCATGAAATGGGGGTTTCATTCCGAAAAAATAGGCTTTCTATATAAAATATATTTAAAAAAACCCTTGGGGAATTTTAACCCCACGGAAAGGAAATTTTTTAAAATCGTTTAAAATTTTTTCCTGTGCACGGGGCGTACTGGTTTTGATTAAAACCCTCTTTTAAAAAAATTTCCCGGGGGACCCCTATTGTAGATATGGAAGCTCTGTTAGTGGGACTGTAGTTAAAATTTTGGGGGCCCTTTGGCACGGGGGGCCCCTTCATTAATAAAAAGCTGATACGGTGGAAAGGAACGCCCCTGTATATGAAAGCCAACTTTACCCAGAATATATAATACAAAATACTCATTAAAATGTTAACGTTGTCAAATCAAAAATACATTGCCAAATGCAGTACACATTTTATAAACATAATCAAACAATTATCTAAAAACATATTTAATAGTTTTCCGGACATGTTTAAGGGTCCTTGGAACATCAGGGAAGCTTCCTGTAAAATTTTAAGCGATATGATCAATGTTGCAGTTTTAAATAAGCTAAAAAATAAATACACTTATATTCAAATTCCTTCATAATATTTATTAGCTTAATCCCTATAAGTAGTCTATGTCCATAATTAAAATCACAAACTTGTCCTTCATCATAATTTTAAAATGCCTCCAGTAAAACTAATACAATTTGTAGTTTAAATATTTTGAAAGACGGATAGTTCAATTTAAGAAAAGATGTTTATCGTTAGCTTTGGTGAACTAGTGGGTTGAGACCGTTTAAGCATATGGAATTTTTGCCTCCAGTTTTGTAAATGTTGCATTGGAATATGTACCCCTGTTTTAAGTAAAAATGATTTCCCTCATAATCGTTTCCCAAACTTTTTTTTTTAACCTATAGCCCCCCAAATGGTAAAAAGGGTTCCACGGACCCCTCTTTATAGACAAAACTTGGGGTTTGGGCCCCCAAAAGGGTGAAAAGTTTCATAAATACAAAATTAAAAAAAATTGCAAATAAAAAAAAAGAACAAAAAAAAAAGCATTTTGTTGAAGAATTATTTATCGAAATCATAACTTTTGTTTAAAATAAAATTTTAAAAAAAACTAATTAATTTGGAAAAAATTTGGGTGAGATTTTAAAGGGTGTATTTATTTAAATTAATTTTGTGGTAGAAACCGGAAACCCAAAAAGAGCACTAATACCCTATTTGGGTTTTCTTTTTTTTTTTTCCTTTTTGATGGGGGTTTAATTAGCACTAAACCCCGTTTTTAAACGGGAATATGGTACAGTAGTAAAAAGAACTTCTGTCAAAAACCCTTTTTTTTTTGGATAAAAAACAAGAATGGGTTTTTTTGGGAAATCGGGAATTTTTTTGGGATCTTTGGGTTCAAACACATTGGTTGAAGTCCTTCATTTGTGGATATTTCAAAAAGATGTGTCCATCTATTAGTATGGATTAATCTAAGTATGTTCATGCGCAAAAGGGTTCATTATCCAGTCGGGAATAGAAAAGTGAATTATTGTTTTTTTATTTAAATTTTCTTAAAAATGGATCAATTTTTTTTATTTTAAATTAAACCTAGCACGGACCCTTTCCTTTTGGTCACAGGCCCCAAATTAATTTTCAAATTAAAGGATACTAAGAAATTTTAAAAAAATCCCGAAGGTCCGTAGAGACCCGTTTGATTTAAAGATTCCTTGATATGGAGAACCGTTCTGAGACTTGAAACTGGGCAGTCTCATGCGGAGGTGGCTCGATGGTTGCAAGTGGCGTGAAGGGTTATTCCAGTTAAAAGAAACTCCAAAAAAGGGTGGGGTAAATTTCCCGGGAAAGGGAATCGTTTGGGTTTGCCTCCAGAGCCTTGACTATGCACATCTGCTACTTGGCTTGGTGGGGGGAACGACGGGGGAGGATAAAAAAAACCTCCTCGGCTTGTTCTTTTGACCTTGTTTTGTTGTGTATGGAAAAAAATTTTCCGGAACGAGGCCCCACCCCCCCCGGGGTCCCAACTCTACTAGGGAGAAGGAACATATTGAAAAGTCGAAAAAAAAAGATAATTTTTAAAAAAAATTTGATTTACTGTGTGAAAGTAAACAAACAAAATACTTTTCAGACATAGTAAAAAAAAATACACTTTTGCATTCCCTTTTTTTTACCCCAATAAATGTATGGGGGCCAAAGGGGTTTTATAATTTAAATTTTTTCCTATTTAAATTAAAAACAAATTTAATAATTACTAATGACCCCCTTGGGGGTCGTCGAAAAAACAAAATTTTATATATAAAAAAAATTTAAAACTTATCTTCTAAATTTGTACGGTTTTTTAAAAATTTTTAACTACTGGTTAAAAGTTATGCTATTCGCTTCCCCCAAAGGCAAAGTTGTTCCCCTAGGCACGCGTTTGTGATGTATTGGGGGGGGGGTGGAATAAAAAACAAAAAAAAATGTCTGGGAAAAAAGTAAATCCTTTTTCAAAATTTTTGTAAAAATCCTTTTTTGCATTCCAAAACCTCAGGGTTTTTTTATGAATGAAGTGAGCAGAGAAATGATCGGACTTCGATAAAGGGCGCATATATGCGTAAAGGGGAAAAAATTTAAAGATTTGGCTGAGCCCCGGGGGGGTTTTCAAAACGTTGGGGCCTTAAAGGTTAAAATCTTTCCGTAGTTTTAGCACCAAATTACGGGATCGGTTCAATACATTTATTGTATGAGGAGGGGGTGAAAATTATGATGATTGAATATTGGGTCCCTGGACATTGAAACTTTGGGAAATCTGGTCTACAGCCGTCTTGCGGGCGACTTTTTTTGCCCGGGGGTTCCGGGCGGGTTGTCTCTTTGGCGCATTTTTCAAAAATAACCCGGGTATTGTTGAAATATTATAGGGGACCCCCAGAATAAGGGTGTGTTCTTTTTGGGGATGGGGTCAAAAAACCCGGGCATGGTGTTACTCGTCGAAATTACCCTTGAAAAAAAATGGGCTCGCTTTTTATCCTTCCCAGGGAAAAAAGGATTGGGGCAGATTAAAGTGGGAAAGGGGAAAGCTTTTTGTGAGGTGGCATAAAAGTGGACAGTCCTACACTACTGTACGTTTTCTATGCGGGTATACAGGGCTTCCCGGGGGGCATGAAAGGGCTCCCTTGAGATGAATTTCATAAATAGGGGGGATATTTTGTATGGGGTTTTACCTTTTATTTTTTTGGATTACAATTCTTTTGGTATATGTTTTGGGATAATTGGGGGAAAAACAATTTCTCTGGGTTTTCCCTTTTCCCAGGACCCCACCCCCAAGGGAATTTAAAATTCCCGTTTTTTTTGGGAAAAAAGCTTTTTTTGCCACAAAAAATTTATTGACACCTTTCACAGTATAGTAGTTCGTTGTGAGGGGCTTATATAACCCCGTTCGTTTGGGGTTTTCGTTTCAGTTATTCTTTCATTCAAGTATTTAGTTATGGGTTTTAAATTTTATATGTGATAAATAAAAAAAACCTTTAAACTCCGATATTCTTTTGAAACACCCGATTTTAAATTTAAATTTTAAATTTATCATGTGCATTTTGATTTTTATTCAAAGTTAGGATATTAAATGAGGGACGATAGGAAAAAACAATGGTATTATATTCAATTACAAGCTTTATTACAAAGCAAATTAAAGATTTTAAAATCAAGAATTTGTAATAAACTATGTGACAATTTTTTTTTCTTTTTAAAAGATCAGAATGTGCGTTTTAGCTATGTTCTCTTTTAAAAAAAATAAGAGGCGATGGTTGCTACTGAAAATTAATGTCTTGCACTGATATGAAGAAAAACACATTGAGACAAATACATAAGAAAATCCCATGGATTGTGGTTTGCACCCAATAAAAGGGTGAAAATTTTTTTCACTATCTTTTTATCAAAGGGTTTAAAAATTTCCATTCCCCTTTCCCATTAAATTTTTCCCTTCATTTTTGAAAAAAAAAATTTTAAATCTTTGCCTTTTTAGATACACGTTAGAATCCCAAGCAAGAATGGATTCCAAAAAAGTCATATCTATCGCGCGTGCGTATATTAGAGTGATACGTAATTTTTATCATTCTGTGGAGGACAGAACTCTGTACCTCAGGGTTCATAAGCACGTAATATACCACTGAACTAAAATGATCACCTCAGTCCTGAAGCTGTTATTGGCTTATATAGATACCACCGCTACGCACTCCTTTACCAGTAATTAAGTCCCAAATGGATTTTTTTTTAAAAGAAAGGGGCAAGGGTTTTCTGCTGGGGCCCTTTTTGTTCCGCCAAGTGTGAATGACGGCTTTGTTTGCTGCTTTAAATGGAAATGGCTTTTGATGGCTCTAGCGGCGGGTGGTTTCTCCACGGCGCTTTCTCGAAAAGGGGCTTTTTCTTTGTTCAGCTTTGGAAACATCAATGTGGAGGATAGAACTCAATACTCCTGATTCGTAAACAAATAACATACTCTTAGACCAAAATGAACGCTTCAGTCTGGTGGCTGCTGCTGGCTTATATACGCTACAAGTCTATTCAAATGGTCATGGTTTAGAAGCAAAATATATTAATTTGAAGCTGTTTACTTAAAGACAAATTTAAGCAATCCAAGATATCAATAACATTCAATTTTTACTTTAAAATCTAGCTTTCTTAAAAACTTATAAAAAAAACTTATTTACTTAACTTCAACTATATTATCCATTTTGAATAAAAACAAAGAGTATTACAAGTAACAATATTCACAGGGTTATGTATGGTGGAAATGTCTTGCATCTCAATGTCTTAAACTTTTTAAGGCTCAAAACTATTAGGTTCGCCTTGTGTGGAAGTTTAGAGAATACATTGTCAGTTTAAGTGTCTTCCTCATGATTCTACAGTGGGCCAAAATGATTCGTTCTGTATTCAATGTATCAATCTGCTTCTTCGAAATGCAAGATGCAGTAGAACATCGTTTATCCGAATCAATTGAGACCGGACACCGTTCAGATACGCGATTATTCGGATAACCGAATGCAATTCATGCAATATATGAAATTGGACACTATACGAATATTGAAAATCATCCCATGCGGGAAACGTGCTTGAAGAAAAAGCAAAATAGATGCAAAATGTCTCAATTTTACCTTTATTGTGGAAAATATTCACTTATTTTTTGTTGTACCATTGTGCACCTTTATTTGTTCGCTGGAAGGTCTCTGATTCTCTTGAGCAGCAGTAGTTGAGTAGGACAGCACTCTGATTGTTGTTCGTGCCACTCAATAGCTGTCTCTAACGCCGAAAACGCGTCATCATTTGGTGGACCCTTGCTACTTTCGTTGATATTGTCCTCGTCTTCATCCGTTTTATCGTTGACAGAGTCGGATCCTTCTTGCACGGAAGTTACAATCTCGTCACCATTTAGCATTTGGAATCCACAGTGTTCTGCATCGCATACAATCGAGGTTCTACATATTCTTCATCGCATTCTTAAAATCCTTGGATCGATTGGACAAAGTCGGTAATTTTCTCCCTGAGGTTGTCATTGAAATCTTTTTCGCCTTCAAATTTTGGCCACATCTTATTCCATGAACTTTTTCATGCTTGCCAATATTATAAAACTGTGTGCTAGAGACTCTCCACTTTCTTCCTTCGAGAGACGGCTCAATATTTCAAGTTTTGTCTCTATGTTTAAGACGTTGCGCTTCCGCTTTGAATTCGAAGCCATAGCAGTTCAGAATTCAACAAAAGAGCCCGTATGCACTCCCTCACAAACAAACTGACCTAATATTCCCCGCTCATATGTTTACCAAATCACACAACTGAAATTCCCTAAATATCCCTGATTTTGGATTTTCCCGTCACTTTTGGCCTCACTCGAAACAACCGTTGAGCAGTGCACTGTTCGAAAATGTATTCATATTCCGTACATATGGTTGACGAAAACAGAATAAAACTGGTCCGGATATTTGACGCTCCGGATAATAAACATTCGGATAAACGACGTTCTACGGTAACGAAAAAGGAAACATCCCCGTGAAGTATTTATTGTTTTACCTAATAATTTTGAATTACGTTACGTAATAAAGAATATACCTGAATTCACACTTGATTTAGTTTATTTCCACACCACTTTAAACATCTGGATCATTAATAGAACTAACGGGCTTCAACTTCACTACACAAGACGATTTAATCGAACGGATTTAAAGTAAAGAAAACATTGATAAGAACTTCTATTGCGAAATTTTAAAACAAAATTTCTAAAAGCAAATAACTTTGAAAGTATAATACAAAAGCTCAGATCCATATAAAAAGTCTTAGGTATTCGATTAAAAGTGATAAATATTCTGAGTTGAAAGCAAAGTCAATTTTTTTTCGTTGGAATGCAAGAGTTTTACTAGGTTTTTGTTGAAAAGACCTTAATTATTTATGCGTAAGATTGAATATTTCTTTGATTATTCATTCATTTTATTATGAATTTGTAACATGTATATTTTGTATGCTTTGAGAAAACTCCTTTCATCTTGCAACTGCCAATAAAAATCGTAACGTTATTTAACATTAATATTTTTATGTTTTTTCCTCGAAAATAAATTGAACCTTTATTTTAGCAAAAATATTTGAATCACACACAAACAGTTTATAATTAACACCAAAATTTGAGTTTCTTAACAATACTAAATGTATTTGCCCTTAATAAACCATGTTTGATATTTCATTATTAATTTGATTTTAAAATTTAACTATTTTTGTATAGAGAGAATTAATAATGCGTTTTTTTTATTTCCGTTTAAATAAATCTAGTAATTCTGTTATAAATGCTTATATTCATTAAATGAAAATACTTTGTAAACAATATTTCTTTACATGCTGTTTAAATTTTTGCATGGCATTTTTAAACTCAAAGGTACATCTTAATATGAACTTTTAAAAAATGATGGTTTTCATACCATTAACTCCTTTTCTTAAATGCTTTTTGAGAAAATGGAATCAAATTTCAATAATTACATTTATGTTGTACTGTTGTTTTCATACGTTATAAACTAAAAAAACAATTTAACTTTTTTCTAATAAAAGTGTCATATTAAATGTAAATAAAGAATCTTGAAATATTATTTGTCTTCTTTAAAAATAAAGTAACATGCATTGCGTGGTATGGGAATTTAGCGGTAGAGTATCAGCTTCAACTATGTTTTTTTTTTCGAAAAATGAAAGGAAATATTTACATTTCAAAGCATACGAAATATATTTGCATTAGTTTGATTTACTTCTTTGATAATTGTCTTATTAACATCCGATATGGAAAAAAACATTCTAGTTTTAGGACTTTGTAAACTGGTTTTTTCCAGAGAGCTTTGTCAAGTTGTTTGATGTTCGATGCTCATGCTGATGATCTCATATACTTCTTGATTGATGAAAATATAGATGTACTTATGAATGCTGAAAATCTTGTCGTATGGAGATGTAGCCCGAAGAGTAGGGCAAAAGAGAGACTTGAAATTTCCCTTAATAACACCTTGACCAGAATTCCTTCATTGTGTTTATAAAACAACTTACCAGACTTTTTCGTGAGGGTACCAAGTACTTAGGAGTTACTTCCGACTGTAAACTCACTTGGAAATCTTATATTGATGATATAAAGCAAAGGGCTGAGGAGGGTATGGCTCTGCTTAAACGCATTGTAGGAGTTAAAACGGGAAAATTCCGTCTTATCACCGGTGCTGTCAAGACTACAACTATTGACGTACTACTATTGTATACTAATGAAATCACTATGCAATTCGAAATAAAGAAATAAGCCTTAAAGCTTTATCAGAAACTACTTATAAATCCCTCACAGTTATATGTGAGTTAAATTTGGACCTAGAAGGCTGAAGACTCAGGGTGGCTTTATTCAAGATGTATTGAGATACATTAACATTTTTTTGGTTTTTCAAACCGGAATAAGCCATTGATACCTTCCTAAAGCATTTGGAGGCAAGGGGAATACTATGTTATCTAGACCTTACGAGTTATGTCTCAAACTTCCAGGATTGTACTGCAACTTTTTTTGGCGAGGGGAAGGAAACTATCTACAATCGCTTTCCTCTTGAAGCATGACTACACATTTATATTGAAGGTATTTGGCCAGAGCTAGTGTTTATTGTGAGAATTTCTCCCGTTACATTTCACTGGCAAAATCCAAGATCTATTTCAAGGGGAGGCTAAAGCAATTTAAGTAGTTCTGCATCATATAAATGCTTTTGTCCTTCTCTTGCTGATCCAACTACAATCTTCTCGGATTTCCAAACTGCGACTCTAGCCAATGCCAAGCCCTAATTGCTATCAAACTCCAAGCTCTATATCCGAAAAAAAATTGTAGAATTTACTAGAAGACACGTGCGAAAAATATAAAATGATTGTCTTACAATAAATCCCATCCCACTGTGGTATTCCGGTAAGGAAAATGCAGATTTGCTGGCTAAAAAGGTTGTTTTGTTGACCAGGCCCCAGATAACATGTGTGTGTGTGTGTGAGTGGTTAGCTATATAAGAACTTATCATCAATGATGAATAAATCTCTTAAGACGCTGAATATGCCGTTACTAAGAGAGTGGATGAAAAAAAATTGTGAAGAAATTTTATCCTTAATAACCCCGATTGAGCAAGAAAAGCAATGCTACAGCTGCGTTTCGTTTTGCGACTAAGCATTTTGTTTTTATACATATTGTTGTTGACTCAGATGAGTGCCTATTCCTGCATAGCCGATCTGTCGCAGTGATGCAGAAATGAATGAGGATGATCTCCTCTACTACTCTGCTCTTACGAAGAACTGCATCTGCATTTTCGAAACATATTTTCGATAATGTGAGGCTAGAGATTGTTTGAAAAATTTAAATTACCGATTTTATATGTGTTTCTCATGTTCTAATGCTTTATCAGTTCCTGTGTTTGATGTTATGTTTTATATTTCTGTTTCTGTTTCTGTGTTCAGCGTATTTTGTATTTTACATTTTTCTCTGCATTTTTGTATTCTTTATTCTTTTGATCTCTGTTCGGTCTAACAGTATTAACAGTACTGTCTGTATCGTCTGTTATATTGGAAAAAAAAAATTCTTTTTTTTTTTTTGCAATTTTTTGCACATTATTGGCCCATTGGACGGATGTGTTTCCCATTCCCCTTAACCCGTCGTTACACGAGCGTGACCCGAGTGTACTATTTATCCCCATAGAAATTTCACTTCTTTCTCCTAATTCTCTCTGTGTGTGTGCACGATGTGTGTGTATGAGGATATCGATATCTACGTCATTAAAATTTATTTTTCTGAAATTTCTTCTACTTCTTTCCTTGGGAATAGGTTTTTCCCTTTCCCCTTTTACCGGCGATTGCCACAGAGACTTTTACCTCTATAAAACATTTTTTTTTTTCTTCTTTTTTTTCTCAGGAATAAGATCTTTTTTTTTAGGAAAATTTTGATTTCCGAGTGATAATTTACAAAGTTAAGCTTGTTTTATCTACAGGAAAACAGACAATATATGATTTTATGATTAAATGATTAATTTAAAAATGAATAACATACAACACTACTGCTTTAGTTTTTTGTTTTTTTTTTTAAATATTAAGTTATAGCCATTTTCGTCAAGTAATGAATCAAAAAAAAAAAAATTACCATTAATTTTTAGAAAAGTATGCTTTATATCTTTATATACTTCATACCTTATTATCTTTGTGTATTTACATATTTATTATTATATTTATGTAATTTCCCAAAACATAAATGACCATTCACTTGACGCGTTCTGTTAATAAATTAGTTGTATTTGTAATTCTACCAATGAATTCCTGAATCCTTTTCTACCTATCCATTGAGAAGGAGAGAGCTTAGATAAGTCATCACCATGAAGGATAACTTAAGTAAGCGGAAATCTTAATGCGGGTACCATTTAATCCATGATCTGTGCTCGCCAATCAGAAGCGGATTGACCTCATCGCACTCCCAACTCAATCACTATATCAAAGGAAGAGGGAATTTAGAGTCAATGCTTCCCTTATCCTCATATGATAAACTGGTATCAGAAACGGCAATCTCTGAAGCATGTCGGTGAAATGGGATGGTATGAATTGCTTAGGGATTTGTGAGAACCCTTCTGAAAACATTATTCAGCAAAATTAGGATTGAAATCTGGTAAATTATGAGCAGTGATTCCTTCACAGTTTCTAAATGGAAACAAATTTCCATACATTAATTCAATTATTTTATGCTAAGAGACAAAAAAAAGTGCTGATTATGTTGTTACTTAAATTGTTCGTTTAATATATAACTTAATGTATTTCTTAATTAAAAGCCTAACTTTTTTTTTATTAAAATAACCGTCAAAAAGCATTCTTACTTTTATGTGGTATAAAACCTATATATATGTATATATAAACCATTAAATTCATGTAATTAAAAGTGCCTTCTGTTGTGCTAAAAGCATAAGAACCATGCAATACAATAGGATTACGAAATATGGTCCCCTTACGTAAATACGTAGAATGATCCAAAAATGCATGCACTGCGGCCATTACTGACAACGAAAGAGAGTACTTAAACTACTTGAAAAGTATTTACTCTCTGCTTCTAGGTCATATTAGAAAAAGGCAACAACGAAATAGAATCGCTAATAACTAAAATATATTACTTATTTTATCAAAACTTTTACAAAATCCAGAAATATCGAAAAATGGACTTAGCAATTGCACTGGCTTCTGAAACTCATACAACACCTGGCCAAATGTAAAGTGATTGGTAAATAATTGTGGAAGAAGTAGCATTTTGGATGCACTATTGTATCAAAAAAACACTAACTGAGAAAAACCACTGCAAAGTTTATAATTCTGAAAAATGTAATTATAATAAGCTTATATAAACTTAAAATACCACTTAAAGACTTAAGCTATATATTTTTCCTTAAAACTATTGCCTTTTCATATTTTTTCAACCCATACATATTTATAAATGATGAATTTACCACAAAATTATTATATATATATATATATATATATATATATATATAATTCCAAAAGAAAATTCAAGATTAATGTTAAACAAAATCTTTCTTCTGTCAAGACAGAAATTTTAGTTATTTTCTGCGCATAATTGCAGTATTTTATTTGCATCAAAAACATATGATGAATAAGAACTGAAATTATAAAATTATTAATATAAAATGTTTAATTCAAAAGTTGTACATGCACACATTTCACAAAGAAAAAAATTACATTATTGTAATGCGTCGGTAATATCCTGCTTTATATATTACACATTATTATCTTTATAGTTATCATTTCTCTTTTTAAAATAAATTGTTTTATCAAAACGTGTTTTTTTTTGTTTCTTTTCTAAAAAAGGGGCTTGGTGAAATTGCCGAATTTATTAATTTACATTTTTCATCTGAAGTTTTATCCAACTTCTAACGTTCGGACATGCAAAAGTAAAATATCAAAAGAAAAATAATATTTAAAAAAAAACCCTGATATTTTGGTCATTTTGGGGGTACTGAGTCCTCTTAAATTTAGTTAAATATTAACAGAACTATTTATTATTCTTAGTTTTCTCTGAATTCATATTGCATGATCGAATTATAGTGAATAACTTATTTAGAATTATCTTAACACAAGTTTGAAATTCATTTAAAATAACTATGTAACTCATTTTAAAATTATTTAGCCAAATGCAAAATCCAACTTTTTTAAAGGGACTCATTATCATATTCGGTTAACTATATCTTAATTATGTTCCTTTGCATATTATGTAAGAAAATATATTTTGCTGCATATATTTGAACTGTAATTCTAAGTATATTATAAATAGAAAAGTTTTAAAGCTTATTTTATTCATTAGTTTAAAGTAGATGCCTAAATCAGTGCTACCCTTTTCGCATACGGATAATGTCAAATAAGTATATTATATTTATTGTGTATGGCTGCATTAACATTTACGAGCAACCAGGGATTCAATACCGTTATTATTTGTTATAGATCTGAATACCAGAGTTCTTGAACATACCGGTACGGTAGGAAGACATTTTAAGAAAAGAGAAGAAAACACAGATGACTGCTTTTGTTACATATTTGTCAGTTTTACTAGAGAGTGTAAACATCGTAGAATTAATTTGTAATTTATATAAATTATATCAGTATATAAAGAATCACGTGAAAGTAAAGAAGGAACTGATTTATTTAAATCACAAAAAAAGTGTAAAGATCTCTATTCAGTCTGTGGTACAACTACAAATTTTTGAAATGTGATCTTAAAAAACATAATGCATCAATTATATTATTATTATTAAGCCTACAGGGGTATAAATTACTTGCAAGAGTACCTTCCAATAAAGAAACGCTCTTTTGGAATCTACGCTAGTTGGTGAGGTTTTTGTTAACAATGCGTGATGCTTTTCCAAAGTATTTAC
The DNA here is from genome assembly GCA_019973955.1 of Trichonephila inaurata madagascariensis. Classification (NCBI taxonomy): domain Eukaryota; kingdom Metazoa; phylum Arthropoda; class Arachnida; order Araneae; family Nephilidae; genus Trichonephila; species Trichonephila inaurata. The sequence continues at coordinate 63,785 of BMAV01020076.1, forward strand.
TTCTAAATCTCTCATCTTTTCAAATCGATTTCTCGTCGGATGGTTTTGGATATAGCTAATTTCAGTATTATATTTTGGTTTATTGATTTTTTTTTTTTTTTACTATAGCTACTTCTAATTTTTGTTAAAGAGGAAATTCTTTTTCACTATCTACATTAGTGTCATCGTCTTCTTCGATAATAGTACCGAATTCTTCTAAATGTGGATAGGTTTGTGGGAACAAAAAAAAACTTTAAAGGGACCAATTTACCAATAACTTGATCCCAAATTTAGGATACACGGTTTGCATTCTCTGTTAACTGCTTTTTCATTTTCACTTTTAAAATCATTATAATTATGTAAATACCGTAAGACATTTTCTATTTCCGATACAATTTTAAAAAATTCTAATAAATACCGAAGAATCGGTATTTAAACTTATGAATACCGGTATTAAAAAATTGCACAAATGGCTCAAAATACGGCCGGTATCCTGGTATACTGGTATTGCAATCCCTACAAAGAGCATGTCGTGAATTTATACATTTAAAAAAAATATTTTATAGACAAACGGGAGGAAAACATGTTCATAGTACATGGCGATTGTGAGAAAAAAACGAAGCAAAATATATTCAGTATTGTAATTTTCATTAAAAAAAACCGTTATCTGAAGGATATAATTTACATCATTTTTAGAACTCTTCCCAGAAATTTTCAGGGTTTGAAGTTTGTATTTAGGTGTTCAGAATTAATCCAATAAAAGTGCAAATATCTCTGTTTATATGTCAAACAATCCTTTTTTTTACTCTTATCTCGATACGCTTATGAAAACCAAATCACGTTTAAATTGATTAATTTCGGAATTTGGTTTATTGTAATGTAACAGGGACCTTAATGTAATAATGTCTTTAAAGGAAATTTATCCCCTTTCATAAAGCCAATTTTTGACGGAATGCCCAGTAGAAAACATTAAAATATCCTTATTCAGAGAATGTGGGAAAAATGCATTAGAAGAGTAATTTCTGATCATGATTTTTTGCGTGTTTTGTAAGAATTTTATGTTATCAAATATGCATATGCATTTGCTTGAAGGTATACGTTAATACCTTCCCAACATACCAAATTTGCCGAAATATGTAGATAACATTTTATATACTTCTTTAACTACAATCAATATACCATCTTAATTTTTTTATCAGAAAATTCAAACACTTAAATGTTTATTATTATTATTATTTATTAAACAATTGATTTTCGTTCTGTTTTTTGAAACACATTTGTATTGGAATTCTTTACGAGCAACACGATTCAATACACCTAAAGTGTATTAGTTTTAATATTATTTACTGACATTATGTGTGTACATTTACGGAATTTATGGTTTTCCCTTCTTCCTTCAAAGCTCTATTAAAAAAAAAAGAAAAGATTATATAACATATTTCTTCTGTCGCAAAGACAAAATAAACCATTGACACTATTCGTATTATTTTAATAACTGAATAAATTAAACATTTATAATTAAATCTGTTAATAATTTATTGAATTCTATAAAAATACAAATTCAAAACAACATGAATCTCAATGAATAGTTATTGAATATTGAACAAAAATTCATGAACTTCATCCCTGGGCAGTGATGCAAGATCTTATGCATATGCAATGATGTAATAATTGACAAGGATAGCTAATCTAATTTTTCATTGCATTCTGTTAGGAGTTCATCAATTGTTGAACCAGTTATTGTAATGATCAAATATAGCGTCTCAGTGTCAAAGTCAGTGTCATTGATGCCTAAAGAAGAGCATCAACTACAGTATCGAACCTTGCAGTATCTTTTCAGAAAATGGTCCCAAAATTTAGTCATGAAGGGGGGAAAAACTGGAAGTAGGATGCCACAACATGTAATGCAGATGTTAAAAAGGCATTCATTGTTGTTTTTGCGATTCTAAAATGTTGGCGATCCTGGTGATATTTGCGACATTACTCTAACGTATATATACCGGTAAAGAACAACAACAAAAAAAAAAAAAAACAGGAACACCTGAGGAAAAATGAAAATATTTTACTAATAAGGGCTTGGGCCCCTTTGGTCTGAATGGCAAATTACATACAACGTGGAATTGATAAATGCCAGTCTTTGTCAGACGAAATCACGTCCGGTTATTTAGATTAATGTAAAATAGGATTCATAAGACAAAATGACTTATTTCTATTACAGTTATGTCCAGTTCATGGGGTCTTCGCATTACTGTAATCTCTTCATAGCCTTCCATCCCAAATTTGAAATTTTTGGAATGGCCACTCTGTCATGAATGTTCGCAGCATGCAACACCTTTTGGATGGTTTTCATGCATATGGGATTCTTAAAGTAGTAATTCATTTTGGACGTTATCTTCAGGAATGTAGTCTTGCATTTTTGGGTGAAAATCCTCTTCAACACTCGTATATCACTGTACTTCAATTTCCACATTTGCTAGCTGTTGTGAATCGTAGAAGACCAGGTTTGTGTAGACTGTCATAACCCTTGTTATAATGGTCCTTGAAACACCAACAAGGTTGTCTATTCTGGACACGGATGCTCCAGCTGGGTGAACTCTAATTACCATGCCCCTTCTCATGTTGGAGAGGTCGTACATAATCACGCGTTTTTCTAGGATCAGAATTTTTCAAGCAATTCTCAAAGTTCTAAATGCTTGACTGATATCATCCCTTTCTCCACAACTGGGTGCCACACTGTTATGACACTTTGCAGCCGTTTATTGGACGGACGAAAAATGACGCATTATTAAAAAGATGTTCCTATTATTTTGCCCTATACCTGTATTTTGCTGAGTTAAAGACAAATGGTAAAATAAACATGATATGAAAACGATTGTTGCACATTAGAAATGGATATGTCCAGTTTCCCAGGTTCTTTGATGTTCGGAAGTTTCCTACTTCGGAAACTTGAATTTGGACAAGTTCTTTACGACAACCAATTGCTTCCAGGACTTTTTAAACAAACATATTAATTCGATGCAGACAATTATTTATTACACTGCATAGTCAGATAGTCACAAGCGTCTAGGTAATTCAGCCGTGTCTGAAATTATCCAATTGGCTATAAGTCTTTAAAATTCTTAAAAATAATTCAAAACTAGTGTAGTATCACTGGATTATTAAACTCTATATTTATATTAAATAAAAACAATGTTTCAATTCACGCTGAAAAAATTAACAATATAAATAATGAGTAAAGGCATTCCTTCATTTAATTTTTTTTTTTAAATAAAGTATCAAAACTTTGTATTTAGAATCCTTTAAAACAGAAATGTACACAATCAAAGTATTTTGAATAGATTCGTATTTCCTGTCAGAAAATTTTTATTCCCATAATACAACATACTTGCACAAATTCCGTTTGTTATATTCCCAAACTCTTTGAAAAGTTTTTTTTTTTTTTTGGAAAAAGAGGTCGATAAAAAAAAAACTTTGTATTTTTATCATGCTCTTTCAAGGTGGAAACTTTGAAAAATTTTGAGGAATTGAGCAAGATAAGAAAGAAATAAGAAAGAAAAGGTTGAGAAAAAATACAAAAAAAATATATCCCTAGAAGACATTTTTAGAGCTTTAACAAGATTTAGACACATAAATATTCAGAATGTTACATTCGTTTTTGCAACATCATCTCATTAGAACTTGATTTGCAAGGGAACTGGAGAAATAACTTTCAAAAAGAAAATATAAAATGTTCCAAAGACATACTTTTTATTTGTTGTTGAAATAAAAATAAATGCGAATATGCAATTGCACCATAAATATATTCTAGTTGATGCCTAGAGTTAAAAAAAAACCTTAAAACATTTATAAGGCTTTATTTTTTCAGAGCTTTGGGGTTATTTCTCTCTTATCATGGAATATTCAATACTATTATACCTGTAAGATTGGGATTTGACAGACATGTTTCTTTTGTAGAAGAGCGGTCTTCTAAGAACGAGTTTTGTGGAAATAGAGTGCAAAGCAGGTATTATTAAAGAGTGTTATGAATTTAAATCATGTGGATAGGTTTTTAAGAGTGTATTGAAATGCTATCGAAAGCATAATAAAATGTCTTAAATATCCATATCGTAACAACTATGTATAATCATTCATCATCATGCAATATAGTAATATGGGAAATAATCCAAATCTGAATCACCTGAGATTCAGTGAACTACTATTCATTTCATATTTCACTATTGTGAAACCTGTAATGCTATATAATCAATTTCTCTCTTTTAAAAAATAATGGATAAAAATATATAACTATTTTTCTTGACTACATCTAAGAGGACTACTATAAAGTGTTTTTCTTTTTTCTTTTTATTTCTTTGCAAACTTGCAACATTACTGCGTGACGGTACAAGGTATTGTTAAAGAAACGTAATTGACATAATAATGTAAAAAAATTCCCGCGAATTGAAACAAATAAAAGGGTAAATGTGAAAGTTACTGCAAACTAGGGAAAGTATACATATTTCTATAATTTTACATTTAGATCATACATATCCCTTTACTTAGGTGTACCCATGTAAGCAATAACAAGTAATATTAAGAAAAGTAAAATCAATTCCTACTTAGGTCAATCAGGAAAATTTTTATGTTGGTTACTTTTCATTAAATAGTTTCATTTAATATAAATGTATATACATATGACATAATCTAAATATTAAACTTCAAAATAAAAAGCGATTTTCCTTGCAATTTCCATTTTCTTACTATATAGTATTTACTATTATTTTTTTTTTTTGTTACTATTTATTAATTCATTAAATTTACTTATTTCAATAAATAGTATAGTAAAAAGAAATCCCATTGTCAGAAATTAGGCCACCCAAGTGCGATCCGAACCCACGACCTTTGGATTAGAAGTCCAACCCGCTCTCCTTTGCGCTACAGGGAGTACAATGAAAGATTTTTCGTACTATATATGATGTTGGTCTATTTTTTTGCTTATTACTATTTATTTAATTTTTTAATTAATGAATGAATTCATATTTGATAAACTATAATTCCATCAAGTGTCATCCACTACAAGTTTATTAAAATGTATTTGAACTTCAATGGATGAATGGAAAGCATTTTATTAACTACTGGATACTTGAACAATATATATATATATATATATGACGTGTTTCGAGCCCGAATCAGTCTTAAGTTTTAAAAAAAGATATTTATTTGGTGAAATCTATACAAGTTCTGACGCTGAGAGAGAGAAAAAGAACGCCAAATTGAAATTTACCACTTAAGCCAGATGTGAGAAGTATCTACGATTTTATGAGTTTACTTCAAAGTCAATGCTGACATATAGGGCTATTAAATATAATGATCTGAGATCAGAAATGCTTAGTGGCTAGGCCATATGTTTTGGAGAAATAATTAGGTCAGTGCTTCTCACACACACACACACAAATTTTCAATATTCGCGACCCAATATTCACTCATAATTTTCATCGCGCTCCCCTCCATACAATAACAGTGTATTGAATGCAATAATACTATACTTTAACGCTAAATCTACAATACGAATCTAACCTCTTAAGTGCCACCGACGTATATAAACGTCTCGCTTAGTCAAATTATTAATTTTCTGGACGTAAATATAAGTCTTTCCGAAGCACAATCTTTTCTGTGCACTGCTATCCATAAAATTATTCCGAAGGCTTTAGAATGCAATAAAAGGACCTTGACAGTGTTTGCGAAGGATTTACTTATTTCAGAGGATTTGCTTATTTATTCCTTCCCCCCTCAAAAAGCATCAAAATGCGCCCGTCTACGTGGAAGACGATGGCATTGGGGTGCGAATCGCGTAGGTTTTAATCGGCAGTTACGAGATTAATTATAAACCGCACAAATTAAAAGGTAAGTGTTAATACAAGCCCATGGGGTCACTGATAATTATCAAACTTGTTCTTAGCTTAGTATTGTTAAATTAATAATAAAATACATTGTACAATACTTTTACATTTAGAAGTGTATTATATCAGTGTAAATGTGTATTTTATTTTTTATTATATCACGAAGTATTTTGTTTGTTTACTTTCAGTATAAATTAATAATTTTCTGAGTAATCTTTTGTTTACAACTTTTCTATATGCTCGTGCCCCCCTCGTAGAGTTATCACGCCCCTCAAGGCGCGCCTACAGTTTGAGGAACACTGAATTAGGTGATTAATTTAGTACTCTAAGAAGTAATGAAAAATAAAAGTTAATTGCTATACAGGGAATTTAACACTTTACATCTAACTTAATTATCGTTATATATATATATATATATATATATATATATATATATATATATTATATATATAGGGAGAGAGAGGAAGGGAGTGATTCTAATAGTAGGAATTGAAAAGAGACCAACATTTTAGTTAAGTATTATTTCAGAGTGAAAATATTTTCTTTTTATTCTTAAAGTTTTAGAGTAGAATCCAAGACTAGACTGTAAATATCAAAATCATGCCTTACTTATGTTTTAGCAAGTTTAAATCTGTTTATCCTCATACCCATTGCAAACGAAGGAATTGTAAGTGTAATGGATAGTAAGGCTTGTGTGCTTTATGAAAAAATTATCTGAACAGTACTTCATAAAAAGTACAGTTCGGAAATTAAAAGTAATGCCCCTCTCCTCCTTTCAAAAGGATAGATACATGAAGAAATTTCGTTCGCTGTTTCTTTTAAGCAATTTTAATAGAATAATTTAATTTCTACACATGGAATTTCGCAGCTGTTATAGTCATTGAATAAACTTATTTAAACCTTTCATCTACAATGGAGTTATTTGACATTTAAATTTTTATTATAAAAATAGTCCCTTACCATTGCTTACATTTGTAGAAACAATCAAAATTTTTTTTTTCATAATATGAAACTTTTTGCAGCAGTACTGAGCTTGAATCTGAATAAAACAGTTTTCCTTTTCTTTAGTATTATTAAGAATATTGTGTAAGTAATGCTCAATTTCATCTGAAAATGGGGTGAATATTTTATATCTGGATATTGAATGCTTTAAAATTACTTTCTGTTGTATTTATTTCACGATAAAACCTGCAATATTCTCCAGCAACGCCGTCACAATGTCGATTCAATGGACACTTAGATAAATATTGGTGAAACAACCAAAGCATTATTTTTTGGAGCCATGTTGGTGACCCTATAGATTTTTCTGTAAATTACTGAAGAAATCTGCAACATTACGATCTATGATATTAGTGGATTTTTCGAGAAATAGCTGGAATATAGCCACGTAGACTATAAATACAGTCGTTCTTTGAAACTGAGTCAGTATTACTTCGGTTGTTTGAGAGGACCAGAGGTTGATTGCGAATAATATTTAACATTACATACATGTGATTTTAGACACTGATAGTTGCATTTGGGTGCTGAAAGTGTTAAAATCTTCTAAGATTTACCATGCGCATGTGCCGTATCCTGTATTAAAAGGATTGTTTTTCCTCGATGAATTTTCACCGCTCTTTAAGAACTGTTTTGCTGTTTGACACAGAAGACAGAAAATCTACGGGGCCCACCCAACGTAACAATATAATTTATTTTTGATTCATTCAGTTATTATTTCAGTGATTTAATGTTGCAACAAAACCATGTTTTATTTTTTTATGTAGAAAACAAAACCAATGTTGCTGACAGAAAAATGTGGAATAATTAATGAAATAACATTTTAAACTTTTTTTGGATTACTCTTTTTCTCACAAATGATTCGTATGAAGTCAGATAGCGATTAAATACTTTACAGAATGAGTTTACTTTTTCAATTTCATGTGATAAAAGGTCATGACTGGATATGAAATTATATATATTCATGGCCGTACTGATGAGAATATTCTAGAAGAACTCAGACAAGTTTTATATGGTTAATTTGAAAATAAAACAAGAACCAAAATTTTTTTTTTTAAATCAAAATATCTTGAAAAGATAAAAAATGTAAGAAAGAGAAAACACATCAAAATGAGTTTTAAAATAGATATGCATGTATTATTGTGATCATGTGACGTGACATTATGTTTTATTCTTTAAAGTTAACGAGCAAATGACCCTCAGACGCACTTGACTGAATGTCGTCCATCGTTTTTCAATGTACAAGCTGCTATATGAAAAGTTTTTGAATTATAATCTCAATAACCTCGTAGAATATTTATTCGTCATCTATTATCGGTAATCACCTCACTTTGGGGGAGGCAATGACTCGTAAGAAGATTTACAGAGCACCTCTGGTTATTGAAGCGCATAATGATGCAAATCAAATTTCGGCTGCATATAGAAGAAACAAATGCATACACAAGCTAACATTTTGACTTATTCTCTGCTTGAAAATTTTTCTTTCTAAATGCTTACATATGATGTATGTGTGATTTGGAAATTTTTTTGTCTATATTTCTAAATGTGTTCACACACACACACAATTTGGTGTGCTTTATATATATAATTTATTCGTATATAAGACGCGTACGAGTATTTATGTCTAGTTGATACATAAGTATTCAGGTAAAGTACATTTATGTCCAAAATTAAGGTCACAAACACAAAACATGTGAAAACTGATAAACCATTTAATGAGTTGCCATGAAATTTTGCTCAGAAACACACTACAGTGTGAGAAAAAAAAAACTATATAATGTTGTGAATTCTGTGTAACATTGTGCAAATAATTTGTTTTTGGATGTATAATGCATTTATATTACTCTATGTTATATTTATGTTATGTTAAAATGGTAATATTCGCAAGCAACACCGTCCCTTAAGTTGTAATGGCGATTCAATGGCAACTTAGCAAAATCTTGGTGATAGAGTATTTTTGGTGAGTTCGGGACCCTATAGATTTTTCTGGAAATTAGTGGAGAAATTCATAATTCCATGATTTATGGCTAGCGAATCATTCTCGAAGGATATTCAAGGTGTATAAATATGGAGACACTCGCCTAAAATTTGTTAGTCTTGTTCTGACTAGTGAGTTAATATTGCTTTGACTAGCGATTAGTATTCTTGCACTGACCATGAAAAGATGAATAGCGATTTGTTTGTGCTGGGGGGAACGAGGGTACTTGTGAATTTTTAACCTTTCCCTATTTTTAAAACTAAAATTTTCGACGCTGTACAAGGTGGGATTCCTTCGATTTTATTCGGGGTAAATTTCCCGTTTTAGAATCCTGTTTTTCCCAAAATTGGGTTTTCGATAGAAAAATTCTCGTCGCTTTTAAAAGAGCTCCCTTTTGTTTTTTGCAGATTGTTTTTGAAAAATCCTCGAAACCCGATCAAAAAAAACAGTAACAATAGGGAAAAAAGTTTTTCTTTTGGAGTAAGGATACAGATTGTATAAAAAAGTTTGAAATCATGAACCATAGTTATATCTATTTTTATGGAGGGGACAACATAACATCGGTAAAACCAAGAACCTCACAATGAGCCGCCCCAACATTCATGGGGGGGTGTCAACAAATATTTGTAGAAACAAAGTTCATTTTTCCCAAAAAGAAGGGTTTTTAAATCCGGGGGGCTTACTGTGATAGACCTTATGCTGAAAAAAACCCCCTTTTCTAGACCATCCCACACATGCTCAGTAGGAGGAGAAAAGGGATTCGGGGGCTTATCCATATGGGGGAAAAACCCTTTTTTATCAAGAAATTCTTTTTCCAAAAAAATTTTTAAGGCGCCCATGGCGCCCATTCGTGTGGAAAAGTGGGAAGGGGGAAATTAGAGCCATATTAAAAAAAAAAATAATTTTATTTATTTACTAATATGAACAACAACAAACCCTATTAACCAAGTTAAGACTTTACCATTTGCAAAATACGGAAAGTATTGTGAGGAAGGACGAGATACGAAAATTTAAAAATCGGATGATTTTACTTTCAGGCAATACCCCTTTTTCAACCCCAAAGGGACCCATTTTAAATTTTAAATTCTTTTTTGACCAAATCGTAAACCAATTTTACAAAAAAAGCTACGAAAAATACGTCCATTTAATCAATCAGTGCTATCCATAAGCAGTCTAACCTTTTTGCTCTAACTTAAAAGTTTAATCCTTATATGCAAGTCTTATTTTGCATACTCACATCTTTTTCTTTGATGAAGGTTTATAATAAAATAATTTTTAAAGACCCAATAACCCCCAAGGATTTATTAATTGAAAGAACGGGGATAGGTTTGTAAATTATCGTCCATAAAAATGTTATACGGGCACATACACCCCAGAAAAACCTATAAAAGGCTTAAAAAATCATTACCCCAAAGGGGTTTGTGATTGAAAATTAGACATACCGATGATATTCAGTTGTTTTTTGGCTTTAACTTTAAATACCACCCCACAAAAATTTGGGTTACATGGGAGGGATGAAAGCTAGCACCACCCCCTTTATTCTAGATGAAGACTCTCAAAAAATCATTTTTAATTTTTGGTGAATCTTGATTCGTCTCTGTAAAGAACACGCCCCCTTTTTTGTGATTTCCATATCCAGAGTGGATTTTTTGGCCCCAAAAAAACCGGTCTTTATGTAGGATGAAAAGTCGGATAACACACTTTTGGGTGTAAATGTAAGCCCCCGGGAAGAAGTCGGGGGGGCTTTTTGTTTGGGAAATTTTTCAGGAAACAGCAGCATGCTGATGAGCCATTGTTCGCCATGTCGTAGTACGTTTAAACCGTTTTAGCCTTAGGTGAAACCATGATTAATTTGGGGGATGTAAATTTTTGAGGGGGAAAACCCAGGGACAAACCACGAAAATTACCACTAGTTTGGGAAATTTTATTCCCCCCGGGGGAAACTTTCGATGCCCCTTTTAACACATTGAGCCACCTTCGCTTGACATTGTCCCAAATTTTAACCCCCCCAACGGTTCTTTCATCGCAAAGGGAATTTAAAATAAATGACCCTTGAGAAGTCTTTTTCACTGTGAACAGATAAACTGGGTTTTTTAAAGCATTTTTACAAAACTTTCAGGCAAAAAACCATGCCCAAAAAAATTCGTCCCGTGGTTTTGCAGAAATTACTACCTTTTCCTATACTGAAGGTTGATATTGTAATAGCTGTTTTTCCAAATATATAAAAATGATAATAATCTCAGTATTACTGGCGGCAATTTAGAATTATGCAGAAAATATGTTTAAGGGCTTTAAATTTTTTTTGGGCGAGTGGGGTTTTTTGTAGGCGTTTCCAAAAAAGTCCTGAAAAAATTTGGGGGGTTCCGGGGAACCCCCAAAAAGAACTTTTAAAAAATTTTAAAAATTTAATTTTTTTTCCTGTGGTGTAATTTCGGGGGTTTTAATGACTGTCCATGGAAATCCTTTTGCATTCATTCATTTTTTGATAATCATATTATATTCTGAAGATGTATTTAAAAATACAATTATAATCTAAAATATAATTAATCCAAGTTACAACATGTGTGGGCTGAGGTAAAATTATCAAATGTTGAGTAGTCAGTGATGATAAGAAAATTAGGAAACACTGTCTTATATCATTCCAACCGGAAATTATGTAAGTTAATGATGTGATTTATCATCCCTATGGATACTAAAACTCCAATCAAATATCAAATAAATTCTTCCTTTCTCTCAAATTCATGCAATTTCCACACACTTCGTATATTCATATTTTTCAATAATGAAACCTTCTGTTGCACACAATTATATATCAGTCCCGTTACTTCTTGGATTCAATTCACTTCCATAAGCTTTCCTTTATTTACACATATAAAAAGTAAAAAATTTTAAAATTAAAACTAGGACGTTCGTCAGCGTCGATTGGGTAACGGAACCTGTCCAGTTTGTTCTTTTTTCTGCATTTTTCCAGAGAATTTAAAATTTTTTCGAAACTTTTAATTATTTTCCATAGTGATTACGCAGAAAACGTTTTGTGGTTCTATGTTAATTAAAAGAGTGATTTTACAACTAAATATACCTAATACGTCCACTGGTGGGGTTTCTACACAAAGGCAATTTATAATTATAAATAGCTGTCGTTCAGCAAAAAATAGTTTACTGCATGGATACCATTAGTTAAAAAAAAATTCCGAAATTATTATCTCACATTTATTTGTACATAAATGCAACGCTATTGGGCTCACAGCAGAAGTGTATCTAAGTGTTTCGTTACATAGCATTTGCTTATATGCTCATACGCGCACAGACTCACAAAAAATAAAACATTAGACTTTTGAACCTTGTGCAGAGCAGACATCCGTAAGCGATGACTAAATGAAAAAACCTTAGCCTTGATTAAATTCCTAATTTGTTGTAAAATTTTCCTGAGAATATATTAGATAGTAGTGAACTGTCTTGTAATTTAGATTCCGATGAAGTCGTAAGATTGAGTTAAATTGACTTTGAAGAATCTGAATAAAGTCAGATGAAATTGATAATATTGTAGTAAATTCTGATATATATATGCCACTAGCGGTGATACAGATTGAATACCGCATACTAGTAATGTTCCTGCCAGATTTGAGACTCGAAGAGTTTTGTGACAAAGAAGTGGTTCAAAAAGTTTCGCGAAGCATAATGTCAACGTCATCTTTTATATGATATAAAGGATCCTAATGTATGAGCTAATTTAATGAATGTATAAAGGATCCTAATGTATCAGCTAATGTAATGAATGTATAAAGGATCATAATGTATGATCTAATGTAATGAATGTATAAAGGATCCTAATGTATGAGCTAATGTAATGAATGTATAAATGAGCCTAATGTATTAGCTAATGTAATGAATGTATAAAGGATCCTAATGTATGAGCTAATTTAATGAATGTATAAAGGATCCTAATGTATCAGCTAATGTAATGAATGTATAAAGGATCATAATGTATGATCTAATGTAATGAATGTATAAAGGATCATAATGTATGATCTAATGTAATGAATGTATAAAGGATCCTAATGTATGAGCTAATGTAATGAATGTATAAATGAGCCTAATGTATTAGCTAATGTAATGAATGTATAAAGGATCCTAATGTATGAACTAATGTATAATGAACGTATACAGGATCCTAATGTATGAACTAATGTATAATGAACGTATACAGGATCCTAATGTATGAACTAATGTAATGAACGTATAAGGGATCCCAATGTATATACTAATGTAATGAACGTATCTAGGATATTAATGTATGAACTAATGTAATGAACGTATCTAGGATATTAATGTATGAACTAATGTAATGAATGTATAAGGGATCCTGATGTATGAACTAATGTAATGAATGTATAAAGGATCCTTATGTATGATAATTACATGAAATACTGTTAAAAAGCCTTAAAAGTAAATTCTATTGATCAGAACCCCTGCAATTACTTAGTTAATACATTTTTTTTTATATTTCATATATCACGGTGTCGAACGACACGGGGGAATTTTACGGGTAATTGAAATTTCGGATGTACTAATGTTAATTAATTGCTGCTATGATATATTAAGTAGTTTTGCCAGAAGTAACAGTTCTAAAAGTTGCTTCTTTTATACGTAAAAAGGTAGTTTCGTGGGACAGACTTACAACTCAGTTTGACGACAAATATTTATTTGCACCTAGAGATGTGCAAAAGTAACTTGGAAGCATCAGCAACAGGTCACAGGAAGAATATAGATTCAAAGTTAAATAAAAAAAGCTAAAACCCGAAGGAACCATTTTTTTTAACGAAACGATTCTGAAAGTGTAATTTTATTTGTAATAATTACTTTCACTTATTGCAGTATCAAAGATTATTTATGGTAGAAAAATGTTTAATGAGTGTAGACCACTATCATTTATATAAAGTGGAATTTATAGTTATGTATCATATTTTCTTGTAATTGTTTCCATTATTATTAGCTACACACTATAAAACAGACAAAATAATAGTGCAAAATTTATTGATAAAAGCCGTTAAAGAAATGTTAAACATTGAAAACTTTCAATAAATTTCCCATTGTGGAATTTGGGGAAATGAGATGGCTGACCTTTTAGCAAAAAGAGGCAAGGATATTATCCAAAGATCTACTAGAGACCTGCCACTTCACTCAGCAAAACTTGAAACCAATAGGATATTTAAAAAAAATGCTTTCAAGAGGTCGCTACCATTGCTGCCAAAGATAAATTATGGATGGTGCTAACAAAACTTTACGGTGTCTTGGAATCGCCTCGTGCTGCTGCTGTGGCTGAGTTTTAGATTATTTACTCGACATGACTGCCTTTGTATCTTTTTAATCTGACCGACTCCCCATTTTGTGTCTTGTGTGCCTCTGGACGTATTAACGCTTCTCATCTAGACGTGTGCTCTGCGCTTAAGAGTTTGGACTTCATTGTGAAGAAATATTGGAGAGTTCATTGTCTAATGACCTGATGGTAAATGGCCTGGCATTTGATAAATAACAAAATAATAAATTTTCAAAAAATAGAGAGCGTCCGAAACAATTTGCAAGCAAGTAAACCTGTTATCAATTAAAACAATTAGACATTTAAATGATTTCAGAAATGATAGCCATTAGGAATAGAAATATTTAGAAAACATGAAAGTGTAGTCGATTGCTTTAGAAATTTAAATATTTTTTAAAGTATTTTCTGTAGCCATACTACAATGTATTCTTAGAATGTTTTAAAAGGAATTCTTATGCAACTAAAGTATTATATTTGTCACATGTATTTATGAGTGAAATACGTACTTGGGTATAAGGCTGCGTGTGCACAATTCATTTCATTCCACTCCAGGGAAAAGTTTATAATTTTAATACGTCTTTATATAAATTTCACTTGTATGTAATGGAATCTTTTGAATCTAGTTTTATCCACTTTAAAAGGTCAGAATAATTCAAAATTTTGCACACTTGTCAAGGACGGATGACAATACAAGGATTTCAAAATTTTGTTCCATTCTCCTGATTAGGATCGTCAAAAATAACGATTTTAAGGATTTCGAGTTTGGTGACTAATTCATTACATCACTTACAGATTTGGTGACTAACTGCATATACCTTTTCCAAATTTGGCAACTAATTCCATACTCAATTGACCCTACTCCTTAGAAAAGTGCACTCCAAAAAATATATAAAAAAGCTTGTTATTAATTCAAACAAACAAACAAAAAAAGAGATCTTTATGTGAGAAATAAAAAAAAAAAAAAAAAGACTCTTGCATATGAATAAAAATAAAATTTATGTTCTAACTGCTAAATAAATATTTTTTTATTTTTGATAAAGCATAATGTTTAGAAGTGATGATACGAATTAACATTACAGCAATACGTTTAAAAGGTAATAATACGATTGACATTCAACATTTTTTTCTTAACACACTTTTATTAGTTAGACCTGTATCCATAGAGACGGAATCTTTGAAATATAACGAAATGGGACTTATCCGAGGCCCCGTAAACGGTGAGAATATTTTCCCTTCATTCCCATTAATTAATATCCATTGAACAGCAAGACTAATTCCAGCAACCACATAATTATGGCTCTAAATATCAAACTAAAGGATAAATTCAACAAAGAATAAATAATAGTTTTAAAAACTAAAAAAACAGACTTTTATTGTAGATCGAGCTAAAAAATTAAAAATAAATTATAGTTTAAAAAAAATAGAAAACATGCCTTTATAGTGAGTTGAACTAAAAAAAAATTCTTAATATAAGAATAAAACGATTAACGAGAAAATTAATGTCATTGTGGTAACAGAGTGGGGTGCTTCGTACTACATTATTACACTAACTCAGTATTTTGGAATAGAACTAGTAAGAATTTATAGCAAAGTTAATGCAGTGCACCCCACGCTTTTATCCCAACGACATTAATTTTCTCGTTAATTATTTTATTCTCATATTAAGAATGGTTTTTTACTTTTTATTTTGATTCACTATAAAAGCGTGTTTTTTAGTTTAACTATAATTTATTTATATTCATGAACGAAGTGGATAGAAATAATACAGAACGAGAATAATTATGAAACTATGCTTGTTTAATTTTTTCTACCGAATTGCATTTACATTATTTTCAATCGAAACTGATTAATTTTAAAAAAGTGCTTTAAGTTAAAAATATATAGTGTTAAGAATTTTGTGTAAAATAGTGCAATAATTTATGTTTAGATGCGTAGTACTATAATATTACTCTATGTGGTATTTTTTTTACGTGTGGTATTTTTTTCTAATTATATTCTATGGCAGGGGTGACGAACCTTTTAAATCAACAAGCCATTTTTTCCTTTAAGAAATGTTTAAGGAGGGATAGACTTGCCGTCTAATAATTTGTGTGATTATTGAGAAAATAATAAATACTATTAACACAAAACTCTTTAATTACAACGAAAAAATACATTTTGTACAGTATAGTTGTAAATGTTTTATTTATACGTGCAATTTAAATTAAAATAACATTAGTGTGAATTCTATTGTGGTAGATTAGATGAAAAATAACTTGTATTAGTATTGTACGATGTTACTCTTACCAGAATGCATGCTGAATTGAAATTTTCCTCCAAACGGTTTCTAAGCCAGTCTTTAATGTTATTTATGTTTGAAAATAACGAGACTAGCAGGCATTAATAAGATCAAAATATGGTAAAAATAGCATGAGCCAGTTTCATGAAACACTTAAATGTATCTGGAATCGAATTCCTTGTTTAAAAAATTTCATTAATAGCATTTTTAATAATATTGCTAGTTTTAATCTTTCTGTTATATTCAATTCCGACTTTCTCCTTTTTTCAACAAATTTTTGAATCCATAATGAGCTAGAATGGAAATCATTTCGTTTCATTTAGAATTTTTCAATCTACAACCAACAGAGTTGGGACCAATTCAGTTTTAAAAAAAAGTCACATCAACGTACAGAAAATCCTGAGTGTTTCTGTTAATAAGATCTCGCTGAAAACTGCAACCACTCACTCACGTTTCTCGTAAAACATCATATTGAACTTCGTTATTTTGAATTAAAATACAAACTGGTTTAATTTGTGGCGTGCCCTATAGACTCTAATGCGATTGTGTGTGTGTGTATGAAATGAAAAAAAAAACTTAATAAACATTTGATTCACGTTTTAAGAAATATGCCGACTTATAAGACGTGTCTGCTAGATTGATCCATTGTTTCAACTGGTTTATGTTTGGTTTAAATGAAGAAAATTGAAATGTCAACTCTGATTAATTGTTTTCATTAATTTTAGATGTAGCCGCTTAAGAAAGTCAGTACACTTATATAATGTAAGCATTGACACTGTTGCCAGTCAAGGAAATGTAAATGTTGCAGAAAAGAATCACTTAGCAACAACCTTTTGAAGTTTAGCAACTATGACTTTTTATTACTTACTTTCAAAATTAGTAGAAATATTCGAGTAACAAGAAAACTTTGTTCAATAATTACATTTTATTTGGATACATTGTACAAAAAAAAAAAACTTTGTTTTGTTTACCAAAGCTAGTTTGTAAGTGAAACCATGTGTAAAATTAATAATCGCACAAATCAATGGATTTTATTTATGTATTATTATACGTATAAAATAAGACTCAATCATTCGAGGCATGCTAACTGATTAAAAGTAGAACAATTTTAAGAATTTTATTATGCTGTAAAAGTATTTCAGAGTTACATTACTGAATCATTACAAAGCAGTATAAATGATATCAGCGCTATTCACAACAAGGCATTAACACATCCAAATATTAGTTACTTTGAATTTTAGTTGTATTAACCTATATGTAAACATTTATATTTCGAATATTCCTACTTAAGTGAATATATCTTACTGATTTTACGTCAGATCTGCTATAAAAATAGTATATTTAAACATTTATTTACATGGTTTATTGTCTTTGAATAATTATGATACATATATATTTTTTTAATATATTAATTGGTGATTTTTGAGTTAAATCGCTGTATATGGTTTATTTATTGTTCAGTCAATATATCTCACTACACAGATACCTTTCATTCCTCTCAAGTATGGCTGAAGTAATTCCAATACTAAGTAATTCCTGTAAGTTACCTAACAAAAACGAAATTGCTGAAGGTGCCTAGAACGTATCATGATATTTGATCTCGTGCCCAATAACATTGGTTCATATTAACTAGAAATGAAGTTGATACGATAAGAAACCTCTACAAGTAACATTTCTATGATTATGTCATAACTTTTCTTTTTTATGGTTTTTATAAGGTTGACTAGACTTTTCTATGAGCTGTCCCAATGAAGGCTTATTTGGAAAAATAGTTACATATGGAATATTTCGGGATATACTGGGAAGCACCGATAGGTATATGCCGTAGATGAGTATCTAATTTTCTCTTTCTGGTGAGTTTCTATTCATTTTTTTTTCACCTTGGAAAATTTATTTAGAGGCAAAATATTATATATATATATATATATATATATATATATATTATATATATATATATATATATATATATATGTAATATTTAGATTAAGAGGTTATAAGAAATTATTAATATATTTTTATTTATTTACTTATTCATCAAAACTCACTCGGCTAAAAAAAATAGTATCTAGTTATAGAAAATATAAAGCAAAATGAGCATTAAGAACCATGAACTATCGATAGTAATAACTGAAAACATATAAACACAATCAGTTTAAAAAAACACACATATTAAGGCAGGAAACACTACGAATATATATATAGAATACAAACAATTAATATAAAAAAATAATAAAGTCAATTCCAACTTGGTCAACAAAGAAAAATTTTGTTTTAGTTCCTTTTTGTTAAATAATTACAATTAATATAAATATGTTTATACATATGATATAATCAAAATATTAAATGGCAAAATAGAAAGTGATTTTTCATTTTCATTTTTATATATAGTGTTAGTGCGTCAGTAAATACTAAAGTCGCACTGTTCAGCTACACGACGGCTTTCGGCGAAGGAACACATAATTTTGAACCACGGTCAAGTGACGTGCATGACACCTGATCTGGCACATAACCCCTCTCCCAACTACCACACCACTATATGGTGTTAGACTATTATTTTTGTTACTATTTAATCATTCGTGAATCCCATTAGGCCAAAATTATTCAATTGCGTTAATCCTTCATAGAATACATTCTCTAACATTAGGCCATCCTAGGTATGATTCGAACCCATGACCTTTGGATTAGATGACCAACGTGCTATACATTGCGATAATCCTTCATAGAATACATTCTCAAACATTAGGACATCCTAGGTATGATTCAAACCCACGACCTTTAGATTAGATGACCAATGCGCTATACATTGCGTTAATCCTTCATAGAATACATTCTCAAACATTAGGCCATCCTAGGTATGATTCGAACCCACAACCTTTAGATTAGATGACCAACGCGCTATACATTGCGATAATCCTTCATAGAATACATTCTCAAACATTAGGACATCCTAGGTATGATTCAAACCCACGACCTTTAGATTAGATGACCAATGCGCTATACATTGCGTTAATCCTTCATGGAATACATTCTCAAACATTAGGCCATCCTAAGTATGATTCGAAAACACGACCCTTGGATTAGAAGACCAAGGCGCTATACATTGCGTTATAATCCTTCATAGAATACATTCTCAAACATTAGGCCATCCTAGGCATGACTCGATCCCATGACCTATGGATTAAATGATCAAAGCACTATATCCATTGCGTTAATCCTTCATGTAACACATTCTCAAAAATTAGGTCATCCTAGGTATGATTCGAACCCACGACCTTTAGATTAGATGACCAACGTGCTATACATTGCGTTAATCCTTCATAGAATACATTCTCAAAACTTAAGCCATCATAGGTATGACTCGAACCCCTGACATATGGATTAAATGACCAACGCACTATCCATTGCGTTAATCCTTCATGTAACACATTCTCAAAAATTATGCCATCCCAGGTATGATTCGAATCCTCGACCTTTGGATTAGATGACCAAGGCGCTATCCATTGCGTTAATCCTTCATGGAACACAATCTCAAAAATTAGTCTATTCTGGATATGATTTGAACCAACGACATGTGTGGATTAGATGACAAGGCGCTATCCATTGCATTAATCCAGCGTTTTTCAAGCTGTGGGATGCGCCCCCCTTGGTGGGTATGGCAACTCTACAAGGAGGGCGTTAGCATATTGAAAAGTCAAACAAAAGATTATTTAAAAAATTATTAATTTACTGAAAGTAGACAGACAAAATACATTTTGACGTAATATAAAAAATAAAATACATATTTACCCTGATATATCATACTTATAAATGTATCTGTGTGCTACACAATGTATTTTATAATTAATTTAACAATCTTAATTTAAGAAAATGTTTATTATTTACCTGTGACCCGATGGGCTTCATTTATGTAATTAAAATCAAAAATTAACCATTATCTTAATAATTTGTCCGGTTTAACTTCCAATTAAAAGCTAAGCAATTCGCTTCCTAATGCTAACCGTTTTCCACGTAGGCACGCGTATGTGATGTATTGGGGGAGGAATTAAGAAGAGGCAAATAATCTGAAATAAGTAAATCCTTCGCAACACGTCAGTCCTTGTCAAAGCTCGAATCTTTTATGTGCATGCAAATCCAAAGCAGAGGAAAACGGCTTAATTTATATACGCCGGGAGTGCTTAAAAGGTTAAAGTCGTTTAGTAGAATAGTATTATTGAATTCAATACATAGCTATTGTATGAGGGGGGCGTGATGAAAATTATGATTGAATATTGGGTCGCGTATGTTGTAACTTTGAGAAACACTGGCGTTAATCCTTCATGGAACACATTCTCAAAAATTAGGCTATCCTATAGGTATAATTCGAAAGCCACAATCTTTGGATTAGATGACCAAATTGCGCTATCCATGCGTTACAGGGACACAACACACGAGTGATTTTCCTTTTTATATACGGTGTTGGACTATTATATATTTTTGTTCTTACTATTTATTCATTAATTAAGTTTAACTGATGAATTAATATCTGAAAATACTGTATTAACATTTAGTGTCAACCATTATATGTTTAGAAAAATGTATTTAAACTTGAATGGATCAATAGAATGTATTTTTTATTAAGGATTGAAAATTTGTACAACATACATATATATATTTAGGGAGATTGTACACTAATATTAGAAATTGAAACCCAACACACAGGAGAACACTAAGAATAAAATGTATTGCATATTAAGATTTTGAAAGCTGTAAACATATTCATAAAGGCATTCAAATACGTATTAAAAATACTAATATTTAAGAAGAAAAAACTGTTGTAAACTTATTTAGATGGGAATTATCAATGTAGTGACATCTGATCAATTTAAAAATTATTAATACAAAAAATCTATTACATTAAAACATTGATTTAATATTTATTTCCAGGAAAAACACAGTAATAAAAAGAATTTGCGAATTCTTATATACATTTACTACATATCATTCAGAAAAATATTTTTAAAGTTCTAAGAAAATGTTTTTATTTTGAATTCTTCATTAATTGAAGGCAAAAAAAAAAGATATTTATTGTATGTGTTGAGTTCTGAACCACAAGTGTTTGATATAAAAAATAATAATAATATTCTATTGGTACCTGAGAATGCAACAATTTATTGCAGTTAATAAAGTTATTTATTTAAATTTTATTTGCATGTTTTGGTAACTTTTATTCCAAGGATAGGATTATGTTCTTACTCAAATTGTTTTCTTCCTTATTGTTTATTTAGTTTCTCAGTGCAGTAGAATTTCTTAGAAGCTACGAAAGGGTGAATGTGTGATTTTGTTTCAAAAATTCATAAATACAATTTCGAAGTTTTTTCTTCTGATTTCGTTGTAAGATAAAAAGCTAAGTACATCATAAAGATCTTTTATATATTTCCAAGTATATCAATATATATGTCATACAGTTATAATTAAATTCTAAGTGATTAATTTTTGTTGCAGTTTATAGTTATACATAACGCAATGTTTCTTCTTGTCAATTCAATACGGGATGATTATATGGTAATTTATTCGTTTTCCTCAAAAGTAACCCAAATCCAGCATCATTTTCAACATTTGTCTTAAAAGATGATTATTATCTGTGATATAAATTTACTTTTAATATGTGGACCTAATATTTTACTTGAAAAATTCATCAATCCGAGATTATACTTTAAATCAACTATTTGCTTTATTATGTTCAACTTATGTACAGTTAGAAATATATTTTAATGACAATTTTAATTCCAGAACGTGCGTGTTAAAATACGCTTTGAATCATTCACCATCACATTCTTACATACTTCAAAACAGTTATTTTATAATTTACTGGAAAAACGTCTGTGTTATCCTCAATACTATATTAATTAATGGGAAAATTAATATATTAAACATATGAGTGTTGGGCTCTAGAAAGGTCAGGTGAATTTGAAAAAAATCATTTCTGCCCTACAAAATGATGGATTTCAATTTTTATTGAAATAGTTTTGAAGCACAAAATGGGTTATAATTATTTACTTTCTAAAAACTTTGCAAAATATATTTACTTTATTTTTGTATCGTATGAGAAAAACAAAGAAGTTTAAAATTTACTCTTAGTTGTGATTTTTTTTTCTTGTTAAATTTAAAGATAAGTTAGTGTAGCGATATTTTTTGCTAATTCAATATTTTTAAAAAGTACACTCATAATTTTTAATAAAGAATTTCAAATCTTCTCGTATCTACACTTAACTGAAAAACTAAATCTTGATTTAGTCTGTTTTATTTACAAAACAACATATATTTTAAAGAAGAATCCTTCGTGCTTAGCTCAAAGCTCCAATAATGCTAATTACTAAAAACAAAAATGAGAAAAAAAACTCAAGATATCTTTCTAGTAGTACAGCCAGTAGAAAGCTTTTAACGTGATGGCTTCAGGAACACAAAAGAAGCCTTTGAGGAAAAAGCCTTTCTAAGAATATGCAAATGTATTTTAAATTATTTTTAAGACATATTTTTTCTCTGAAAGTTCCCAGTTTAATTTATTTCTATGTTTTCTTAAATAGCAAACTATGAATATAATTTTGATAGATTACTCATTTATTCTTGACTAAATTAAGAACTAAAGTATTAAAAGTAGCTTATAATTTTAATCAAGTATCGAAACATTTTTTTAGATATTAACAATTATATTGTGTACAATTTTTTTTATTATTCAAAATATATTTAATTCTTCAAAACTTCTAAATGCTTATTGATTGAAATGTTGAAGCAAAGTTGCTTGGATAGGGATCCAAAGGAACTGGATTTCGTTAAGGGAACTTGAATAATTTATGTTCCATATTTTCCTAAACATTTTTTATAAAACTCTATTTACTTGCTATATTATTTTATTGCTTATATTATTTTGTGAATCAAATGAATTACAACTGGATTTCTTGTGAATATAAAAGTCAAACAACTTTCATGTATCATGGCAAAACTAATAAGAAAAATATGAGAATTCATATATTCGTAACATTATGTTTTTTGATGCCATTCTAGATTATAGGTTGGCTTAAAAATTGAAAACACTTAAAATATTAAGCAAGTTCATGTGAAATCATATATAGAAAAATCTTATAGGATTTGAAACAAAATTCTTTGAATACATTATTCGTATTCTCATATAAGCTGAATTAAAAGAATTTGCAAAACAAAATTTAATAATTCATTACTTTAGAGTAAATACGAAAAATTTACATGTTAAATATATTAAGGTATATTGAGAAAAAAATGTTTTTCAAAACATAAAAACCTATATATATATGCTGAAAAGATTGTATATAGATGAAGAAGAAAATAAAAGGAATAAAAAAAGTAAATAACACAACGAAACTGAAATTTAGGTATTGAAGTTTTTTTTCGGGAGGGAAGGGGTGGGGTGGGTAAAATGTCAAGTAATTTTTGTCAAAGTGAAGCACCATTATAGTACTTATTAAACTTTGTTGTGATGAGAAGACACACATTGAATAACTAACAGAAAAAAATTCTGTTATAAATAGAAGCTTCTTTAGTGTTAGTTTGTCCAACATGCTGTAGCTTTAATTAAGGAATTTTCCAATTGTTTCCGTAAATTCACCCTCATTGAGATACTATTAAATTTTAAAGTAATTTTTTAAAATTACTTTTCTCTTACACTTTATACTATAGAACATCTTTTCAGAATATGTAAGCTACAATTAATAGGAATACCACATAATCACGATCTAGCCTAATTCATGCCTCGGTAGCCTCGTGCTTAAGGTTTTGGACTCGTGGTTGGCGAGTCATGATTCTGTGGTGGTTTCTACAAAAGGACAGATTTCCTGTTAGAGAGCAAAAGACTTCCCAATGGTCACTAGTTTTTCAAGGGAAAATACCCAAGACAGGACAATATCAACACCAAAGTTGTAAGAAAGATCAACAACTGTTCTTCGTTTTTCCAGCCAACACAGAACTGACCGGAACAGTTCACATGACATCGTCTGGCTTCAAAGTTCACCTCACGAGGGGTGACAGGAACCAATGGCCAAATAGTAACCTCGGCTACGTTGAAACAGAAGTGAGATTGTGAGCGATTATTACCTTAAAAGAGACGAAAAAGGGAAACCCAGACACTCTTCAAGGACTCCCCAAGATGCTCCAACACACTCTATAATACTCTCCTAAACATACTATCAGATCTTTCAAGGCCCCAGCATATCGGTGATCATGTCGTCCTAAGCGCAGCTTTCACTTCCACAATCCTGCCTTACCAGCATCTCCTCAGGTTTGAGCCTAGTACTGTGCAGAGAGAGTTAATGTAAGTTAAATGTATTGAGACTCAAACGTCTTCTTATTGCTGTAAAATCTAGGAGAGGAGGTGGCAGCTTAGGTGTTGTCCTCTTTACTTGACCATGGTTAAAAATTACATCATCCGACGAGAGAAGCCATCGAACAACTTTATATTGCGACATTAACCCTCTAAGTGGTCTGCACTTAAAGTCTTGCCATTCTGGAGATGCTTCAAAAATGCACCGCACATATTTTTTTGCTTTCAGGTGGGGTTCTCAAAAGCGGTTAAGCCGTATTTTTAAGAATGCGGCTCGGCCGCTTTTGGGAATCTTGCTTGAAGGCAGAAAAAGCATCTCTGGAATGGCGGAATTTTACGTGCAGACCACTTGGAGGGTTAATACAACATTTACGAGTTCTGTTCTAATTTTCAAATTATATTTACATTATATATATATAAAGCAAGTGTCTTCAAACTTGTTCAGCTTACGGAACCTCAAGAATTAGAAGTTGTTTTCGTGGAACCTTATTCCCCGCACACACACTTAGATAAATATACCTTAAAAACATTTTAATAAAATGAACATGTTATAGATATTTTATGAAGAGGCAAATAAAAAAAGTATTGTGCATTTAATACTAAAAAAATTTAATCTGCTTATAATATAATTTACTCATTAAAATATTAATCTGTGATCCAAGTGTCACCTACCCATTCATTATGTTTAGTAACTGGGAAATAAGCTTGCAATTTTTCACACAAAATGTCGAAGTCTTGGTTCATTGAGATTAACTGCAATTGCATTACATATTCTGAGTTTAATTTGTTTATATGCTTTGTTTTTGTAGCCACTCAAATTGAGAAATATTTTTCACTTGTGCTCATTGTTCTGAATGGCAATAAAATGTTTATGACTCAGAGAAACCCTGTGTATTTTGAATGAATTTGCAATATAAAAGTTAGGAGCTGTTCTTGCTTAAATTTATATTTCTAACATGGAATCTGTAGATAGGTCAGTAAGTTATTCCATGTCCTTGATTGCATGTGTTTTTTCACAAATATAACAAATAATGTATTTTCCATTAGAAAGCTATTTAGTTTTGCAATAACGAGTGTAAAATTATCCCACGGAACTCTGGATTGTAAATAAAGAAATATTCACAATCTACACTGCTATTTCTAAGAAAATGCAACACTATGAAGGAATCATCAGAATTAAATGAGCTTTGCAGCAAATATCAATTATAGGAGTTTGTGTTAAAATAGTAAAGTTTCAGAGCCACCGAGAATGCGAGACGTGCTCAGCGCCCTCTGAACTGATGCTAAAAGTATGTAAATAGAGGGCTGTAGCGAGCCGTTGAAAATAGGTAATGATTATTTGTTATTGACGAACGTTTAGTGAGACCTGAGTATGCCTCCACGACGAAATAAGGGGAAATTCCAACAACTTACGATGTTTGAACGGGGGAAGATTATCGGCCTTCGAGAAGATGAATTTTCCTATTGCGCAATAAGAACTCGTCTATAGCGGAACAGTTCCACAGAAAGGCGTGTTCGGAAGCAGTGGACCGACGAGCACCGAACAGCTCAAAACACTGGCAATAGACGAAGTAAGACAACGTCAGCTCGCGACGATCGACACCTGCTCCGCATGGCGGTGAATGACCGGACAGCGTCCTCCAGGCAGCTGGCAGTACGTTGGTATACTACTACAGGTGTACTAATGGCGGCTTCATCAATTCGTCAACATCTGCTGAACCATGGATTGGATGCACGGGTGCCTTTATACAGAATTCCTCTCATAGCAAGCCATCGACGGCTTCGTCTGCAATGGGCTCATGAGCATCGAGCACGGCAAGCTGATTGTCACCAAGTTGTCTTTTCAGATGAATCACGATTCAATTTGTTGGACCGTGATGGCTACATTCGTGTTAGACTCTATGTCGGTCAACTCTGCCTTCCAAAGTACCGAACGACATAGTGGCCTAACACCCGGAGTTATGGTTTGGGGTGCTATTTCATGTCATATACGATCCAATTTGCTACGAATTGAGGGTGATCTCAATAGTAACATGTACGTCCGTGAAGTGCTACAGCCCGTAGTCACTCCTTTCCTTCAAGGCGTCCCTGGAGCTATCTTTCAGCAAGAAAATGTCCGTCCACATGTTGCAAAAACTGTTCGAGACTTCTGTTCAGCCCAACACGTGCAACTCCTACCTTGGCCTGCTTATTCACCGGATACGTCGCCAATTGAGCATGTGTGGGATTTGGTTGATCGGCTTCTCTCTCGTGCTCAACGTCCTGCAGCTTCAAAAGACAATATTTTGCTGCCCGTACAAGCAATATGGAATTATCTTCCACAAGCAAACGTTCAAAATTTGTTTTACTCCATGCCACGTTGTATAGCAGCACTTATTGCAGCGCGTGGTGGCTACACCAAATGTGGATTTCCAGACACTTAACATTTTTTTTCATTTGAAAATATCGTCTTTTATTTGTACTAATACAAGTCGTTTATACATTAAATTTCATTTAATTCTGATAATTCCTTAATGGTGTTGCATTTTTTTTACAAAACAGCAGTTTAGTATGTAGTGCATATATCATAAATGTAGAACGTTTTAATATTCCTTATTATATTACCATACAAATTTAAACAAAAAATGAATTGTAATATAAAGTTCTTATGTACGAGTATAAATAAAATGTTCAGCCTCTTAATGACAGGTAGGGCTTTGAATTCCTGTGGGTATGCAGACATCATAGGGAACGTGAATCAGTTTTTATACACATTTATAAGTTTATTATTATTTTTTATTATGACTCGTGGAAGCCCCGAGTATACATTGGGGAACCCCAGGGTTCCATGGAACACAGTTTGAAGGCATAAAATGAAAACCTCTGAATTTTTTAAAGAATGTATTATATTTATTACCCTATTTCTTAAAAGCAATTACAATATAGTTCTTTTAAAAGAGTAATTTACATTACTCATAATATTAGCAAGATAATATGATGTAATTACTTTGTGGAAAATCAATCAGAAAAAATAATGGTATGAATAATTTAACAAATAATATTTCAAAAAAATGTACTCTAACATTTTATCAAACTTGTTAAAAAGAAAATGAATTTATTTTAAGTGGGATACAATTTTAGTGGAAAAGGAATTTCTATAATTCATACATGATTTAATGCATGAATCAACCCTCCAAGCGGTCTGCACGAAAAATCCTGCCATTCTAGAGATGCTTTTTTTACCTTCAAGTAAGATTCTCAAAAGTGGTGGAGCCGTAATTTTGAAAATACTGAATTGAGAATCTTACTTGAAGGCAAAAAAATACGAGCGGTGCATTTCGAAGCACCTCTAGAATGGTAGAATTTTACGTGCAGACCACTTGGAGGGCTAAATTTCCCATTCCATAAGCACATTGATTACAAAATACTTAAATGTACGATTCAGTAAGCATAATTATTGCAGATTTACATGTAAATGAAATGTTTTACTTTCATTTTTTTCATTTTCAATATCACGTATTCTATAAAATTTATCCTAATTTTTTTTGAGAAATTAATTTTAATATTCATTTAAAGAAATTATATTATTAAAAAAAACCACACTCAAACTGTTCTGTAATTAAATCTGAAAATTAAAAATTACATATGAATTTTCACAATCATTATATTTACTATTTTCTTTTATTTCCATCGAGAGATTTGTTTCATAAGAATGGTGTGAAACCAATGTATCGACATCAAGACTTTGATTAACATAAAGGCCAAAAAAATTAAAGTTATACTCTAAACTAATGGTTCTTAAACTTTCGATAGACTCGGCCACACTTTATGTATCAGCTTGACAGTGTGGACCCCCTTGATATTTTGTGCACCCTTCTCCGACACCCAATTCATGGTTGAGTGAGTGATTTAAAGGCTCCTCAATATAATTATAAGACTGTCTTTGCTGTTTATACAGACTTTTAAAAAGTTCTTTTTTTCTCTTTATCAATACCTAATTAACATTAATTTAAAAATATTACAAAATACTAATTTCAGATAATATGTACTTTGCTATTTTAATTAAAATTGTTAATGAGATAGAATCATCTAGTTTATTTAAATGAATTAGTTTTCCCTTCTACAAATAGTTTCAAGTGAAACTGAAGTAGAAAAGTATTTGTGAACTTTAAAACAGGAAATCGAGAAACGATTTACTTTTAATGATGATAATTATATTGTTGACGTTAAATTAGAAAATATTCATAAGTTGGTTATAGTAACAAAATGATTTAAATATATCGAACCGATTAAAAAACAAATATTTTTTGTCAGTTTAGTTTCAGTTCGAAGCCTTGTTTAAAATCGAAGACACTTTGGTGAAATTTGCTGAAGGAAATTCAAGGAAAATCTGATTTCAAAAGTATGGAAATAAAAAAGAAATAAAGCTAACATTGTGAATTTTAAGTATTACAAATTATAACAATATTCACACAGATTAATAATTAAATAAATTATAAAAAGAAGAGTTTTCTCCAAAATTATATTCTGCATAAGATCTCATGAATTTATTGAAACATCAATCAAATTCAGAAAAATGAATTATTCCATGCATGTATTTTTTCTTTTACTTTTATTCTGAAACACAATAACATGACGTATGAAGCTATTTGCGAAAAAAATCAAGCATACCGTTATGTTAATAATTCCATTTAAACTACGACGAAAGAAAATCATTTTTCGCAATAGTTCCAAAATAATTAAAATAAAATGCATTTAAAATAGAGTTTCTTAATTAATAGAAAAAATTCTTTGACGATTAAAAAAGGTAGAAGATACTATCATCAATTTATCTGGGCACTTAATTAAAAAAAATATAACATCGAAAGCTAATAATTATAACCTGATAAATTTTGTAAAAATTAATGTCTCAGAGGAAAGTAATAATTTTCCTCTATTTATAGTAAAAAAAAATTATTTTCTTTTTCTTGTTCTCCATTCAATAGATTTGCATAATGCGACTGTACTTAATTATTGTGAAAACTAAACTAATTACAACTAATATATTTCCTTTCTTATTATTCGTGTTTCTTAGCATCTTCCTTACACGCTTTTAATTAATGTAGAGAAACATTAATTAAAAATCTTAAAGATTAGGTTCAGAAGAAAAAAAAATAGCTACAAAATAGAAAGTTCAATACTAATATATATAAGCAACATTTACCAAAACTAATAACTCTTTATTAATGAAGCTTCATTTAATCTCCAGATTTGTTGTTCATTTATCGCCCTTTTTTCACTGTTCTGAATATGACGGTACATATATATATATGCATATATATATATATATATATATATTGATGTTTGTATAAATGACATCGTTTCACTCCAATACCGCTCAACCCATTCCTAGGAAATTGGCATGTATATGTTTGTGTGTGTGTGTGCGTAAATGAGGTTTTGTGCTGTCTTCTTTGTTGCAGCTCCCTACCAGGTGACGCTATAACATATCAACTTCTGCATCATTCAATCAATCACCAAGTTGCCAACAGGGTCACCATCAATGATTCCAACTGGGCTCTAGTTTCAACACATTTCGCTATGTTTCCATTGAATCGTCCTTATAATGTAAAGAACGGCGTTACTTGTGACTATTGCACAATTTTAACATAAAGTATATATAAATAACACAGAAAGTAATGTTAACGTATTACACATCCAGATATAAATTATTTACACAATTTTAAGCATTCATCGCACAAAATTTGTAACAATATGTTACTTTTGCTGAGTAGAGTTTATCTTAGGATGGTGTTTTAAAAATCGATCCCCAAGGGAGTTACGGGGGCATTATGATTTAAAAACTCGGTCTAAAGCTTTTAGACCGAGAGGCTTAAAATTTAGCAAATACTAATTTTTTTCTGCTTGGATATCTAAAAACCATTTTTTTTAAAAAAATTGTAATTTAATTAAAAATAACTCATATAAAACTTCTTTATTCTTCAATCTATATTTTAATATTCTTAAATTCACCAGTTCGAAGAACGGGTATACCAGGTAGTATTATGTAAAATTCGTGTTCTTTTGTTATATCTGTAGGTGTCAGTAATCATTACGTGATGATATTTATTCAACAAGGGGTCATTTTCATGGGAACATTTTTTCAGAAATCCAGAAACATATATCATGTATCTTCTTAGAGTGCTAGTTTCAACCCGAATGTGTATCAATATATTTAAGTGCTTTGAGAGAGGTCTAAGGTTGCAGCCATAAAAATGAAATTAATCCACAAAGTAAACAGTTCTCCAAAATTCGAAGTACCAAGAATTTGAAAAAGGCAGCGATCAAATCACTCGTTGGGAAAACAGTGAACGTCCAGTACACGATATTTACTCTTATTATTGGCAGATACGGTTGAATGCTAATCACGTTTAGTTTATTCTTATTTTTTATGCCTTGCCAAAATTCTCATATATCAAATACATTAAAAAAATTATGATTTTATCCTTATATAAAAGACTTCATCTGTTTATTGGGACATATACTATATCAATAAAGTATTATTTTCGCAAAATATTCTCTACTAGCATCTAAAATATCTAGGTTTTCTCCTAAGGCTTGAACAAACGTAGTAAAAAAAGTATAAAATCGCAATGATCGTAGTAACACGATTTAAGATTTCATATATACCGTAAGATTCGGTATATAACGCTCACTTTTAACACAAAAAATAACCTCAAAATTTATGGGTGTGCGTTATACATCGAGTATAAAAGCGAAGGCTTAAAAAATAAAAGAGATGTGCATATATATATATATATATTTAATATAAAAATGGACTGTTTCATATATTGGAACACTGTTTATTACAAATCAAGGTATCCGACTAGGTTGAAAAAGTGTTTTTTGACAAAAATGTCGATTTTTTTATGATTGTAAAACAAAGCCCCAACCTTTAAGATTCCAAACAGTCTTTATTTTAATTTTACGTAAATTAGAACTCTAAGGATATACAATTTTTAAAAAGTCATAGTAGTTGAAAACAAAAACCCGGGGAAGTAATGTCATCTTTTTCCCCAGAAGTGAAGGGCCTTACGTGTTTTAATTATTATTTCCTAAAGGGAAATTTTAAAAAACCCAAAAATTTTAATTATCTGTTTACCTAAGCCACAGTTTCCCCCAAATAATTATTTCAAACAATTTTTTGTTGAAAAACGGATTCCCGGGGAATTTTAAGCCCAAACCCTTTTTCCGTTTTTTTTAACTTTCGCCCGTTAGATTTCCCCAGGCCTATCTTAACCCTGTTTTCTAAAATTTTTGTTTTTTTTAAATTTAAAATTTTTTGTTTAATTTTAAAATTTTTTCCCGAAATCATGGGTAAATGGTTATATCGCCCCCGTAAAAAAAAAGTTTCATGGGAAACCCAAAATTTAATGCACTGAAATTTTCCTTTCATGCATGGGAAGAAATTATGACCCCAGTTCCCCCTAAAGCTGCAAAAAAATGTAATGAGGTAAATAATGATAAAATTAATTTTTCCCGGGGAAACATTTAATTTTGGGAAAAAAGGTTGATTGATCGGGAAAATTTTTAAAATTGGTATTTTTGCTTTATTTTTTGAAAAAAGTTACAGAAAGGAACCTTTAAATCGGGTTTTAGAAGATTAAAGGGTTTGGATTATCTTCAAACTTTTTTTTGCACTGCAAAAAATTGCATTTTCCTTATCGGCTTTTTTGTACTTCTGGGGTTTGGAACCAAAATTAATGAACTCAATCTCGTTTTGTTTAAAATTTGGGTTGATGGGCAGAGGTTTTTTCACCCCAGGAAAGAAAACTTTGTGCTTTTTTTTGAATCTACGTCCCTTTCTCTAAAAAACTTGCATTCCCCCAAACAAGAAAAAAACTCCTCAGTGCTCCCACTTTCCATTGGAGAAAAAAGGAATAAAACAGCAAAGGTATTGGGGCAATTAAAAATCTATACATGATAACTGTAAATTGTGGTTTTTCCCGGTGGATGGGTGCCGGCAGCGTTGTGGTTTTGCTTCGCTAAATGGTTGTGTTTAGTGCAATATCTGTTGTTTACTGGGAAAATTGTTGATTTTTAAAATTTTTATCTCAGTTTTGTAGAAAATTCAATTAAAAGACGAACCAAAATATGAAATTGCGGTGAAATATCAAAAAGGATCTTCACCCAGTATGGAACCGGTTGGGGCTTACCCAGATTAACGGGGGGAAGATCATAAAATTTTACGACACACTGGCTATTATGGGGTTTGGAGATTCCAAAGCTTTTGATGCCGTGAAGGACATTTGGGGGAAAAAAATTCTGTTACGAAGCTAGAATGTATAGGGCATTTAAAAAAGGATTTGGAAAAAAGGGTTTGAAAATTGAAAAAAAAAGGACTGGGGGAAAAAGGTAAATTATTTGGGGTTTTTAATTAATAAGCTACAAATTTATGGAATTGCTATTCGAAGCAATAGGGGGAACTTGGACAAAATCAGCCCTGCTTTTTGCTCCC
This sequence comes from Trichonephila inaurata madagascariensis, assembly GCA_019973955.1. NCBI lineage: Eukaryota > Metazoa > Arthropoda > Arachnida > Araneae > Nephilidae > Trichonephila > Trichonephila inaurata. The sequence goes on from BMAV01020076.1 coordinate 97,014, forward strand.
TTTCCCATTGTTGCTCATCAAAACATCACCCAAAACATGGACAGTGCCCTGTCAAGACTAAAAAGTTAAAAATTTTTAAAGAAAAGGGCAAAACTTCTAATATTGTGTATCGGGTTTAAACCTTTGGACTGCCAAAAAAATATTATTAACATGAAAAAAACCAGTTTATATGGATTTTGTGACGAAATCTTTTGAAATGTTTACACGGAAAAATTAAAAAACCCAAACGAAATTTTTAATGAAATTTTTTGTGGCAGATATTACCAAAAGTTTTCGTTGAGCACAAACATTGCGTTTGGGGTTCTTATATTGCTGTTTTTGCAGTTTAATAATGGCTTTCGGGGTTTAAATTTTCCATATTAAATGAAATGGGTATTTTTTGGGGGTTTTTTAAATACTGTACGGGGAAAAAAAACCTTCGATAATGGAAGCGCATTGCAGATTGAAACGTCACCCCACTGCCAACGAAAAACCTGCAAAAAAACTTGGGGCCTTTTCGAAAAAAAATATAAAATTGGGGGAAAAAATTACATAAAAAACGGGAAATTTTTTAAGGGTTGTTGTTTTTAATATTTACTTTTATGAACTTATAAGTATATTTTTTAAATGTTTTTTTGAAGAATGAAACTGTTTTTACAAAAACGTAACCCCCAAAACAATTATAAAAAATTCAATAAAATTTTTCCACTTATGTTATAACCCCGGGGAAAAATTGAAACAACCGCGGGTTTTTTAAGATATTTACATTTAATCACTTTTTTATAGTATTTTTTTAGCAGAATATAGAGAAATTTTTTGACGAAAAATCATTAACGTGAAGTTCGGGTTAATTAAATTTTTTTTTGAAAATATTTTTTAACCAAAGGTTTGTGACACTTCCCGGTTTGGGTCAAGTATATCAATGCAATTAAAATTACATTATGTCCAAAAAATTTTTTTTTGCTTTTTTTTTTTTAAAATTAAAAAACTTTTTTTTAAAAAATTTTTTAAAAATATTTTTTAAAAAAGGGGTGATGCATGATATTTATTTGATAAAAATTCCCCCTTTTTTTAAACCTATTCATTTTTAAAAAAATAAAAATTTTTCTAAAAAAACAATTTTGAAAAAATTTTAATTTTCGGGTCCCTTAATTTTAACATTTTCCCTTTTGGGGAAATTACAGGGATGCTGTTCTAAAAAATTATTTTTTTTTTCTAAAAATTTTTGGGAAAAACACGTCGAAAAAGATTTTAAAACTAAAAAAAATTGCGTTCAAAATTTTAGCTTTTTTTCGTTAGAAATCCAGTTCGTATTGTACGGCAAATATACCTAAAAAATTTAAAAAATTTTCTTTAAAAGTATAAGTGCGCGTTTCGGCGTATTTTTTGGGAACACCCATTGGGGACAGATATATCTTGAAATGAAATATTGATTAATATTTGATTCAAAATTTAAATGCATTTAAAATTGTCTTGTGATATCACTGTCTTAGAATGGGGGTTTTTTTTCAATACCTTTTTTTTCGACATTTTAAAGATTGCACTTAACTGTATTAACCCTTTATCTACTGATAGTATTTATAAGCACCACTCAATTGAAAATTACATAGAATAACCCCTTTTTCGAATATTCTGACGATAATTAGCAGGAATCCTCTTCTAATTCCACTCTTCCAGAATATACGGCATCACAGAATTTATGATGAGTACTTTAGTGAGGAGTGCAAATAGTTTTTAAAAAAAGAACTTTTTCATTTCAGCTGTTTTTGGGGTTTGGGAAAGAAAGATTACATTTTGGTTCCCAAAAAAATGGGCAATGTCAAAAAACTTCTTATTTTTTATATATCTTAGGTAAGACCTTAGAAAACGATTTGACTATTTATTTTAATAGAACAGTGTATATAATTAATTTTACAATTGAATAACTTTGTGGCACTTATAAGTACCGACAGTTACTGCATGTAAGAGCAAGATCTTTAGAGTTTTTTTTTTTTGTCGGTGTAGTTTATAATTGGGTTGTTTGTTGTGTTGTAGCGGCATTACTATAATGCAATAAAGTGCTTTTTTGGCATCTCTTTTTACTTTATCTTATTTATTTTGCTTTATTATAATTTTTTTGACGTTTTTGTGAGTTTGATTTTGCATCAGAACTTGTTCATTTTGCCACACAATTAAATGAAATATCCATTCTTTATTCAAAAATTAGTAAGATTTTAATTTCTTTTTTGTGTGGGTTTTGATTTCGGGAATAGAAGGTTTTCCCAAAGGGTTTTTTATTGTAAATTTTCCCTCTTTTCTTAGGGGTATGGGGAAAAAAAGGGGGTTTGGGGTTTTTAACCCTTTTTCCTTAAATTTTTTTTAAAGAAGACTTTTGATTAATTTTCAGGAATTTTCTTAACTTTTTAAAAAACAATCAAAAGACTCCCCCAAAAAAGGGTTTAAGGTGCAAGTTAAAATTTTTCAGGGATCCCCCCTCCTTTATCCTGTGCTTTAAAAACCTTCAATGGAAACCTCACTCAAAATGCACAACGTGTAATGAATTTTTGTGTACTAATGAAAAAAGAGAAACTGTTCTTTGAATATCAGCAAATTAAATTTATACGTAAGTCCTGCAATTATGTGTATAAAAAAAAAATTTTTTTTTAATTTTGTAATTTTTAAAAATAAGGATTTTGTTCTTTAAAATATTAGCGTGTTCGGGTTATTTAGCATTTTTAAGAGTTAAAACTGCGTTGAAAAAGTCACATGGTCATTTTGTATTATGATAATGTTTTACACATTCGTGTACTGGCAGTAATTTAAAGTACCAATTTAAGTAATTAGCTCTAACAGATTAAATGTCCAAAAGTTGAGTATTGTATTTATGTATATCCCCCTTTTAAAGTAGTGACTCAAAAAACCACTAAAAAATTTCGGGAAATATAATGCGTAAAAGGGTTTTAAAATAAAATTCTTTAATTTTAAATTTAAAAAAGTTATTCAAGTAAACTTTTATTTTTGGTATTATGTGTTACTTGAAAAAACTCAATTATTCACGCTAAATAAAGTATGAACTCTGTATAAAAACTAATGTTACTTCATTAAACGTCCGTTGTACATTTAGATAATGTACTGTGTAGATACTAAGTAATAATGCACCCCTAAGAAGATGTGCAAAGTAATTAAATAGTAAAATGCTGGAATTCAGCGTGTAACAATAAAAAAAGTTAACTATGAACCGTTAACTTTTTATTCCCTTTAATTTTGAAAAGATCATATATATTCGTTGAAAATCACATTAACGATCTCTTCTAATACTCAACTCATTAGCCTTGTCACTTGAGCAACATAATATTAATTACGTAATAAAAATAATATATAATTGCAGCAATAAATTATTATTTCTAAGCATCTTTCAAATTTTTTCTTAGTGCAAAATAATTTTTCTCTTAATCTTTCACCTATATTTTTCCTCTCGAATGCACCAATTGTGATGATTTGTTTTAAAAACTAAGGGAAAAATTTTTTCTCTTTTTTAAAAAAAAAACCCTTTTAAAAACTGTTTCCCTTTTCCCCAATCTTTTGAAATGTCCTCGTAATCACGTAGTCTTGAACAGAACTTCAGGAAATGGCTTTTTTTTGGTTTTGTATGGAAATCTTAAAGATCTTTTGAGGGGCCCTTTGGGCCCTACCAAAAATAGTACCACCTATGATCTTTTTAAAGGGGCGGGCTAAAGCATGCATAATGAAATACTCGTTCAAATCGTAATTTGAAGCAAATAAATATGCATGACTCACAAGCTCAAAAAAACTTAGGTACAAACCGACTCAAACGATTGCCGTATTTCGAAAGTATGAGGTAAATGATTGTTTATGGTATAGACATTATCTAGACATGGACAACGGTCATCACATAATAGTACAGTCTTAGAACTTTTGCTAGTTGATATGCAATTTGAAATTTCCCGTTTTACAGAGACTGTGTACAAGGATAATATTTGACCACATTAAAATTATCCGATTCATGATCTTATTAAGACAGAGTCCTGAATGAAAGGAGATTCCACCGAGTGCGAGGTGCTGGGCCCGTGCCCGGTTGTTCCATGCTTTAAGACGTCCCTGTTCAAGTAGTATCGTTTTCGGTGCTTCAGCGCTGCTCTGAATCATGAAGATTGTAGTCAGTAACCCTCGTATTTTATGCAAATGAAGCTTAATAACAACAATTAACTAAACATTCACTAACATATTTAAAAATGTACTTTAATAAATTATTGAGCTTTTTCTGCTATCATTTGGGCTCAGCATGGTATAATTCTAGTCACATTCAGCAAATTACGAACTGGAAAGCTGACATACACCATACATTTGAAAATTTTCAGAAGTTGATGAGACTTTTCAAGTCAGATAAGGAAAAAACACATAAAATTAAATGTTCACTAGTCACGCGCAAAAGTTCCTGTTCAGAATCCATTTAAGATAACTGAAAAGGGCACAATTCAAATTAAAACTGAAACCAAGTTAGTAATTTTAATCAATTACTAACCAGTTATATTGTGAATCCAAAGAGGGAAAGCTTTTAATTAAAGAATGGTCAGCTGTGCGTTGTTGGACGGAGTAATAAATTGAATTAGCTGTCTCAAAAGTCCCGAGTTCCAGTTAAATAATTAACATACTAATGGAGGTGTCATTGGGTAAGGCCATTTAATTTTCTTATACTTGCAAGTTAAAATTTGGTAAAAATTAAATTTTGCATTTATAATTAACTATATCTTTTTACGTAAATCTCTGACTAATTCAAGATCTTACTCTATCAAAAAAAGTCTGAGAATCTTCGAAAATTATTAACTAAATTACGAAACTTCCTCAGCCTTTGCTATTTATTGTCATGTAGCAAGACTATTTAATAAGGATAACTTGTTCTAAGTTTTTATTGTTCAATAGCTTTATATTCAATATCTAGATTTAAGGTGTATGTGTATATATCGTTATTTTGTTATGAAGATTATATATATATATATATATATATATATATATATTGGGAAAGAACGAAATTTATATATATATCAACAAAGAATACTGTATTTACTTGTAAGAAAAGATTGTAACAACAATAACTCTTGTACGAAATACATTTTAGAAACAATTTTTTTTCTTCCTTTAATTTCATTACCCGGGGCTATTAGAGACGATTCACGATTCACACCCCAGGCTCAAAGGAAATCTTTAATTCTGGGAAAGAGCACATGGGTATATATATATATATATATATATATATATATATATATATATGTATATATATATATATATATATATATATATATATACTACCTGACCTGCGGTACGCGTTGCTGTGGCTTTGTTCTTATACGTTGGTTTAATATTATTCTAAGCCATTCAATGCATTCAAATTGTATTCACCCCAACTTCAGAGGTTAGAGAGATTTTAGCAAAAGCAACATAATGATTTTAATTTTGCATTTTATTCATCTCTATTTGATTATAGTATAGACATGGATTACTTATAAGAGTTATTAAGTAACAACATAAGATTTGTATGAGGTGATACAAAGGTGATTTTTACATCAATTTTAATATTATTTTATCGTGTTTAAAAGTATAACAATAAACAGATTTATATAACTAAGTTCTGACTTGATGTACAATTTTTGGTAACCCTCCTTTTGCTAACTCAAATAGATTCGACGTTCTCCCCGCACATGAGCATGCAACATATAGTTGCTTATTCGAGAAACATGGATTTTCAAAGTTCAAACATCAAATGGACATTGTTTGACTTTTAGATTTCTTTATGGTCATCGGGAAATCAAACGAAACGGGAATTGAAGCTTTTTGAATGATATCTGTGGATTCTGGTGATGTCAGTGGAACACGTGGCAAGAGGACGATTTCTCCTTTAAACTTTGCAGTCTAAATGTTTGCTTCAAGAAGTTTCCCGGTAATTCTTTTGGTGAATAAACATGCACCGTTGCATAATCTAGGAGAATTTAAATCACGCAGCAAAACAACCAGTGAACCAATCTTCAACCGAAGATTGTGAAGTGGCATTATATATACTAATGTATCCATGGAATTCAAAAATATTACAGTTCCATTTTCATCAACAATAGTGCCGATTGATTTAAAAAGCATTCGATCATCTGGGAACAAATCTATATCTGGAAGTTTATTTCGTTAACATCAACATATTTTCTGCCTAAGTAACAGGATTACAGACCAATCATTATCTAGATAATAATTCAGTATATCCAGAAAAACACTCTCAATCAGTTCATTTTTTGTTGGAACAGCAGTGCAGAAGTTGTTTGCAGTTTGAAATGCAGTTCATCAGTGTTTCTAATACCCAGCTTTTAGAAAATATTTGCGTCGATTGATCAACTTGCAATTGTATTCGAGTGCTTATGATCAATCGAACTGCTTCGACGTTTCACCATAAAAATGGTTGTTTCAAACATGCTTTATTCTCGAGTGAAAAAGTACTGTGCGAGGTAGGACTGTCGGAAATCACCACACAGTAGAAGAACAGTACCATAAATATTTTTTTGCTCCCCACTACAAAATCTTACAAGAGATTCTGTGAAATGACTCGAATGAATGTTTAGATATATTGCACTCATCTGATTATGATTGAACTCCTTTGCAATACCACTTGTAATCCGTTTTTTAACGATACACATTGCGCCTGCTTTTCTTATGAATGTCTAATAGCGAAAGCAGATGAAATGTGTGAAGTTTGTCCACCATCTAACAAAGTGACAACAATACCTGAAAATGCAATTGCCAATGTAATTTTCATATTGCAATCGTATTTTTACTGCTATGCCTGCAGGAGTTTTGTTGCTATAGAGGAAATGTTTTATCGAGCGCTAGACTCGAACGCAAAGCCATTCGACTTCAAATCTAGATTCTAGTTCCCCACACCGAGATGCAACCGGGGTCCAATTTCGGTGCACGAACCCTTGCAAGTTCAGTCTCTGCAGGGGGCATTACGGTAATCCGGCAAAATTATGGGAACTTCTGAAATTCAAATTCAAATTTTTGTACCCCAACCAGAAAAATACCAGGTAATCACTTTTCACACCCTAAGAATTTTAAGGTAAGCCCCTGTCATGATTCACTTAAAGTACGGATCTGACATTGTTTCTCAAGGTGATCGTCTGGCGTTGTTTGACATAGTTATAGATTTTTCTTGAATTGGATGGGAATATTCAGTTTAGCGATCCCGATTAGAACTCCCTTTTTTACATACGTCACTGCAAGTTAGGCTGGCGGCACTGTCCGTGAATATTATGGTCATTCGGCATTATCCAGCAATGTTTTCAGAACTCCATAAAATTCGATTTCAGATTCTCTCCACACTCCAAAACGCTCACTGGACTGACTTTTGGTGCCCCAGCGCATGCACCTTCAGTCGCTAGAGGTAATGAAAATCTAGACGTGGGATTTGAATGCAAATTTATTCCACCTGATTCCGGTAATATCCAGCAAAATTTATGGAACTTTCTGTGTGAAATATGAGATTATCGTTTCCCGCTCCTAGACGCAACCAGAGACTACTTCCGTTGCCCTGAGCCTTGCTCCTAGGAGGGGGCATTCAGGTCATCCAGCATTATCTGGCAAAATTTCGGGAACTTCTGAAACTCGATTTCGGATTCTTGTTCACCACCCGGAAGTACAACAGAAAGGCACTTTTCACCCACCAAAACTTTTAGGGTAAGCTCCTGCTACGGTCTGCGTTAAATATGGTCATTCGGGAATTTCTCAAATCGGATATCAGATTTAGATTATCGTTTCAAAACAAGTCAGGGTTCAAGTTTTAGCGTTCCAAGGCTTTAAAGGTAAGCCCCTTTCACGGTTTGTTTAAAATGTGGTCTTCCGGCATTATCCGGCAAAGTTACAGAACTTTCTAAAATACAATTTCAAATTCTCTTCCGCGATTTCGAAATGCATGAGATACGCACTTTTTTCCGCTTTAAGACTTTTAGAGTAAGCGTAGGGCATGGTTCGCGTTATTGGCAGCCATCCGGCATTATTTGGCAAAGTTAAGGTGATTTCTAAAATTCGATTTCAGAATCTCGTTCACCATCCCAAAATGTACCAAAAACGCAATTTTTTGCTCTATTACTTTTAGGGTAAGCACCTGCCATGGTTAGCGTAATAGACTGTCGTCTGGAGTTATCCGGCAAAGTTAAGGTAATTTCTCAGATAGGACATTAGATACGGATTGCCCCCGTCAGGACCCAAGTTTTCGTGCTCCAAGTCTTTTAAGTTAAGCCCCGGTCATTGTGTGTCTAAAATACGGTAGACCGGCATTATCCGGCAAAGTTCTGGGTATTATTGGGAACCGATTCAAAATTCGGATTCTACTCCCCCAAATACGCCCGGCATACACTTTCGTGCACTTTGGTCAACAAAATCCGCTTCCGTAGACATACACGCATTGCGACATTTTGCAAATTTTCCCTTTTCCCGTATTCTTTACATTTCCGGCAATAAAAAAATTTTGACGTCATTAATTGAAATAAAAACTATCCTATATTTTAACACACACACACACACATATTTATATATATATATATAGCCAAAATCGTATCTTGCGCGAATAAATCCCACAATCACTCACTGGAAAACTGTTTATTTGTTACCAATGACCTTGTCAGTGTTCTCCTATATGAGAGCCTTCATGGGAACGAACAAAAATGGATTTGTCACATATCTCCCTCTTTTTCGGGAGTGGCAAAAGCTTTTTTACGATCATAAAGTATTTGGGTCAATTGAATTCTTCACTCAACCACTTTTATTCCAAAATATTTTCTATGAACAGGCTACATTTTCCCTCTGTGGACGACTTAGTGGTTTTGATGACTATGTTGTACTACTCGTTGTGGTTGATAAAGGTAACTGAACAGAATATAAATAAGAAATGGGCGTGTGTGTTGTCTCTACTATATGAAGTTGTAACTGATCAAGAAAGGGAAGAACCCAATGAAATAATAGATATTAATCATGGCAGTAAAAGTATAAATTTGAGAAAAGCGATGAACATGAAACGTTTGAGTTCAAAATAAAATTTTTCAAATACTATCTAAAGAACACCATCAAAAAAGATATAAAAACAAGTGTACTACAAGACTGCACTGCACCCTATCAAAAAGACACTAGCAAGAAGTAGTTCAGCATGGTATATATTTCTCGATCATAAAAGGATAATAAAACTTCAATAACTTGAACAAAATATGACAGTTTTGCCTGCAAATATCGTTCCTGTAATATAAGGGGAAAGTGTATGTGATTTGTATCCTTAATTAAATCCATGCACACATTTGAAACATATTAGTTCAGTTTGATTAAATTATTTATAAAATTATCAAAGAAAAATTGCAAAGTAAATATACTTTCTTTTAATAAATTATTACTATTTTTGTTGCGTACAGTAAGGATATTGATAAAAAAAAAGGAATTGGGGGGACTCAGTCACTTCGCGTGACCACTGACATTGGTATCGAGTGCATGACTGTGCTCCTGCTTTAAATAATTCCTAATTTTTATTATGGATCTTTCGGATGCAGGAAGAATTATGCTTTAGTTCGACTGTACATTTGCACTTAGGGCTGACTTGTCAATCATCGAATGATGGTATAATGGAGTGAGTGACTGAATTTTATTACTACAATAAATCTATGCGAGGGCTTTTGATGAAATAATCACTGTCAACTGAGGAAGATGACATCTGAGCTGGCATCTCCTTCAGTAATCTACCACATCACACTCATGGTAGGACTTTTGAGCCACACTATATTTAAAGAGCATCAGTCGCTCTTCAACAGGATTGTCAAACTCGTAGCCTGCGGGTCACATGTGTCCCGCAACGATCATTTTCGGGGCCTGTCCTAACTTTGAGTTAGTTTTGAAAATAATCACCATGAACAAAAATTTTCCCCGTAAAGGAAATACAGTAGTAGAGAAGAGATATTAAGTGTCCAGAGGTAAACATTAAATTTTTCTTGTTCTTTTACATATGTAAATTATAATGTACTATACGACATAAACTTGCGTTTCTATGAATATTGATGTTTCTGCAGCCCACCCAAAGTTAAATCTTGTATGTTTGGCCAAAAATAGCCTTAGAGTTTGACAACCTTGCTCCACTCCAGGGGTACTCAACCTTTTCTCCCGCCGGGCCACATATCTATGATAGGCATTTCACGTGGGACGTAAAATGCATAAAACGTGGGGAAAGGACACTAGAAGGTAAAGTAGCATTTGACAAGCTAAAACTAAATAATAAATAATTTTCGGCTTTTATTTTAATACTTTATTAACCTTTCTGTTCTACACATAAATAAATTACTTTTATGCATTTTTCACTGAATTATGGGGTAATTTCTAGTTCTTTCATCCGTGACCAAACCTCGTGTTTACATACTACTATCAAAAAAGGCAAACTAATAGGTAAAGTTAAATATTTCATTGTTTCATTGATAGAATTTCCCACTAAACGTTTAGTACATTTCTAATGCAATGGGCCATAACCGGGCCACTCAGAAGACCACCGGGCCACTAGTTGAGTATCACTGCACTACGCGGTGGATTTTCGGTTGTACTTGGTCATGAACTCATGGCACATTGCCAAGGACAACGTGTCATGAGTTCGTGCCCTTAAAGAGCTTAAAAGAGCTTGTGACCTTGAAGACCAGACTACTGCGGTAATAGATGTTGTAATGAAAACAATACAAGATCTGTTATTTAATTAAACTAGGTTAATTCTATTTTTAAGTTCTTTAGATATGCATTCAATGTGAAACTTGTACTTATAAAACGTGTTCACGTGTAGTTAAAATGGCATGCTATTTTTTGGGTGGAAGGAAGTAACTATGTGAAGTGAATCACTTTCTTTATATCTATATTGTATTTGAAAGTTCTCAAAATGATCTATAAAATTATTAATGGAAATGAAATTAGATACTTATCTAAAACTTTTTACAATCTGCAGTTGAATACTTAAGAATGTTATTATTTGTTTATTTTAAAAAAGTTTCAACTCTCTAACATCCTATATATGAGTTACGAGTGTTATATGTACTTCAATAATTTGTGTGTGAGAGGTTTTCGATGACATAATTATAATTTATATACAAGTTTGTGTAGACCCAATAGTTATTTAAACAAGATAATTCTTGGAATACTTCTATTTGTTCAATAATTAATTTTAAAATTGTGCAAATTTCTCTTTAATTAACCCGTGATCACTCGCGCCTGCGGGGTGCATTTCGCAATATACCCCAGCAACAAGAAATACCTCTACAATTCTAAAGAAAAAGAGATGCGCAGAGCCACGATTTTTCTGTAGCTACCCATTTTAAGGTCAATGAACCTTCAGGCCTGATGTGTAATCAATCTCGCTTGGACGGTTGGAATGTAACGCGACCTTCAGAAGTTTATTTGGGGTTAGCACAAGAGAACACCCGCAGTGATTCAGGTTATGTTTTTCGTACTCAAGCATCTAGAAGCAGGGAATACGTTTTACTCTTTCCGTTTACATTTTTTTTATCAAATATATATTAATATACATGAATATTTTTATTTCAAAATTTCAATAATGGTACACATAAAAATAATATAATTCTATAAAATAATTGTAAAATATAATTTTAAAAAATTTGAAGCATTTTCAGAAATTATGACAAAAACTCCATGGGAAAGGGAGAAATAGCGACTTCGTAGTCTATTAGAGACTGTATCAACAGATTGTCAAGATGAACTAAATGAATTCGATGACTGCGTAATTTCGTATCCAAAGTTGGAGGGATAAAACTTGAAATTGTAAATTTTTATAATACAGGTGGTGAAGATACCACTGATGAAATGTGCAGTATATATGATGTATCGCGAATATGTAACTTTTGGTCATTGCGAATATTTTATCATCTACTTAATACTACAGGAATTAATGCTTCCTTTGCCTATCATTCGGTTCTTTCTGAAAATAAATGAGACATTCAATATTATTAGAGGAGATTAGAATGGATCTTGTGCAGCCACAGTGGGATATGAGATCGGATTCCCCAAACCTTAACAAAACACTGAAAAGAAGCTTTACTGACACAGAATATATTAAAAAAGGTATTTGTCCACCAAAAAACGGGGCTTTGCACTGTTTGTCCACCGGTAAAATATGTAAAAATTATATTTTTGTCTTCCATGTAAGAAAAATATGTGCTTAAAGCATATGAATACAGTCTGCTCTGAATGTTTGAAAAATGATTAAAATATTGATTTTTCTACTTTTTACTATCCTTATCATTAATTGTAAAGTATATTTATTACTGGTATATACGTTTTATTTGTGGTTTATGAAAGAATACAAAATTATGTACTTCAAAATGAAAATTTTGTAGGTTTAGTTTAAATTAATGCTAGTCTCATAGGAATGCAATAAATTTAACAATTTCGTTTGTATAATACAAAAAACATCTTATACTTCATAAATATATATTATAATTGGCTTAAAAAGTTTTCATATTTATATACACGTGTTAAGAGTTTGGGGTGTTCTCTACACCCCGCGAGTAACGACGGTAGAAAAATTGGCTAGAGTGCCCGCGGGTTAAGAAAAAAGGAGCAAATTTTTATTATATGGGTTGGTTACTTTATGCTTTCAGACATGCTCTTCAGAGCTTATATCACAAAGAATGATCCTCGGAAACGGTAATGACTAAAATACACAAATTTGTTTTTAATAAAAATGCATGAAGGCTGCCCTTTAACTTGCTTTAAAATTCTCATATTAGGGATAACTGTTTATATAGTGTGTCGCTAGTAAACTTTGTCCATTGACAACCCCCCTAAAAAAGACGTAATTTTTATATAGTCTAAGCCTTTCGTTTTCCAAAACTTTTATAATTAATTCGTATCTCTATTCATCCTGTTTTGTTCTCTGTATATAATGTAACTATTATTATATCAAAATTTTCTTATTTACACATATAAAACAAATTATTTTAATATTTTATTGACATGATATATGTATAGTAGGTGCAGAAAAACTGCTATGAAATGCAAATTTATAGTATTTCTCAGAGGATCACTTTGTTCATTCGCTTGAATCCAATAACTATAGATAAGGACTTTTCTCTTATAAAACAGCAGAAATGAAAAAGGTTTTCTTACTTCCCTTCTTCGATTTACGTTTCTCTATCCTAAGAGGTAACCATGTACTTTGTTCTTTCCGCTAAAAGCCTGTCCGCCGAAATAAATTCATTACTCTCTTATTTTATTCAGAAGCATACATTTTTTTTTAATTAAATGATTCTCGTTAGGTTCATTCTTTCCTTCCTGATATCAATAATATTCTTTTCTGATGAGTAAATTTCTGTTATTGTTTACCGCTTCTATTTATTTATTTATTTACTTATGGACGAAGACACTTTTTCAATGCATACTCACATTTTCATCAAGTACATTTTTCAATGTGTCATAACGCAATAATGAGTAGAAGAAATATTAAATTAAGTCAACTATTTGAGTAAACTCTATTTTTAGAGATGAAATTTCGATTATTACTTAGTTTCAAGAGGAAAATACTCGCATCAATAAATGGTACAAAAAAACATAATAATCTTTATCTCAATAACGGTTATATTAATCGCACTAAATACTGTAAACGAACTCTTGAAGGCTTAAATTGAACAGATCCGCAAAAATTAAACAGAAAATGGGAAACCAAATTTTAAGTTATTCTATTGCTTAAAATATAAAGTAATATCTTAAAAATAAATAAAACTGAACGAATAAAAATAACCAATCCTTCTTTCAGAGTTTCTGAAGAAAATTTGAAGTGGAGAAAAGATTGAATTGCAACTAAATATAACTTTTTAGTTAAAATATACTTTTAAGGTCAAATATTAATGGGGATTTTGCCTTTCACAAAAGCTTTCCACCATTTCTTATATATCACAGAAAGTATTACAAACTTTACAATGTATCTCATAATTTGAGTAATGAGGCGCTTCGTTTTACAATTAAGAAAACATTTTTAGATCATTAATCTCTTCCGAACTCATTAAATTATATTTTAAAATCTGTAATTAAAGTGGGTTAAACACAAACATAATAAACCGAGTCATTAAAGTGTGTTTTAAGAATAATTGCTTTTGTATTTAAACTAATAAAAACTCCCTAAAACTGGGTTTTTTTAGTCTTGATCTTAAAATTCTGACCGTACAGAGAATTTATGCTTATGTTACGTATTGATTAAATAAAGAATAATGAGAATCATAAAATTAGGTAGGAAATTTTAAAGACTTATTTAGAAGTAAGATAGGGTTTTAAGCAAGCCAGGAAATCTTTACTTAAAAGTTTTATATGTTGTGATTAAAGAAATTTATTGTGTTTTACTTGTAGTTAATTTATAAGTTTTTTGAATATTTTTACTACCTTGTTTCAAATATAATAAATGTTACTGTTTCATACACCACTTACTCAACAATATAGGCTTTTATTTTTAATGAAAACTGAGGAACAATAGAGTTAATAAAAAAATAAATACATTTTTTTATTAAAAAATCTCCACTTATAGTCTAGCTGTATTGTTTTAGACCTTTGGACTTGTCTTTTTAGACGAACATAAATACTTCTATTTATTTTTATGTATGTATTTCAGATTTTTTAATTTATTTTAGAAAATTTGGGTAAATTTTTCTACTGTTCCCTTTTTTAATGCATGAAGAAGAGAATTGATTAAGTTACATTCGTAACAACTTCTCGAAGAAAATATGTAAATACTTAGAATTAAATTACCTTTAACAAGTAATATAAGAAAAAATTGTGTCAATCCCTACTTAAATCAACAAAGAAAACATTATTTTAATTACTTTTTATTAAATAGCTACAATTAATATAAATACATTATCTGGCCAAAAGTATCCGGACACCCAGTGGCATGGACATAAAGCGTCCTGAGGCACATATTAACATGATGTTGGTCCCCTTTTTGCATAGATGACAGCCTGCACACCTTTTGAAAGACTTTCCACCAATTTTTGATAGGTGACCATAGGAATTGCCTCTCAGGCGTCCATCACAGCTGAAGTGAATGCTTGCATTGAGAATGGTCGATTTAGCTGGCTACGTAATCTGCCCTCTAATTCGTCCCAAAGGTGTTCTATGGGATTTAGATCGGAGATCTGAGAAGGCCAGTCAAGTTTTTGAACACCACAACTGTGCAAGCCTCGCTGTGTGAATAGAACAGTTATACTGCTGGAAGAGAAATGATCCTTCCCCGAAATATTGACATAGAGTTGGAAGTGGAGCATTATCCAGAATGTCCACATACATCTCAGAGTTCATGTTTCCAATCACAGGAACTAAAGGACCCAGGCCAAGCCACGATAAACACCCCCACACCATTATGCTTCCACCACCAAACTTAACAGTCGGCACACTAAAGAAACGTTCGCCGGGCATCCTCCAAGCCCAGAGGCGTCCATCCGACTGCCAGACTGTAAAGCAAGATTCATCACTCCAAAAAACAGTTTTCCACATGTTCACAATCCAATGACGGTGAGCTCTGCACAATTGCAATCGATGCTTCACATTCTGTGGAGTGATGTTTGGCTTGTGAGCTGCTACACGACCATGGAATCCCAAGTTTTTTAACTCTCGACGGACAGTCTTTCTGCTAAAACTAATTCTTGATGAACTTTGAAACTCCTGTGAAATTTCTACCAACGAGGACTTGCGATTTTGTTTCACTACCCTTTTCAGAGTTCGGCGGCTGCGTTCACCAAAACTTTTCGGCCTACCAGTTCGTTTTTCTGCCATTTCACTGCCTCGACGTTTCCACTTTACAATTACATCACTCACAGTGGATTTAGGCTTCTGTAGAACGTCCGCTATCTCACGAACTGATTTCTCACAAAGGTGGCATCTCAATATACTGCCACGATCAAACTCTCTAAGCTACTTTGACTTACTCATTGCCACACAGACGCATAAATACAATCTGACAAACCTCTACCAACACTTTTATAGCTTTCAATTACATATCTAATTGCGTCACTCAATAGAAACACTTTTTTAAGGGGTGTCCGGATACTTTTGGCCATTTAGTGTATGTATGTACATAGGACATAATCACAGCATTAATGGGTAATTAATATTTATTTATTATCATTAAAATATTGTATTGTCATTCAAAACAATCGTGTATATAACATTTCAGTTCAACTGAATGCTTTAAAACGTGAGAAAAAAAACTTTTAAAGTTTTGAGTCGCTAAACAAAGTCGCTAAAAATAAAATCAACGTGGCTATATCTGTAATTCTTTAAATAATTAGTTTAAGATAATTAATTTTAATTAATTATAATTAAATTATTGTATTTTTATCCAGAACAATAGTGTATAGAAAGTTTCAGCTCAAATGTGAGAGCTTTAAAATATGATAAAAAAAAACCTTTCAAGTTTTGACACAAGTCGCCAAAAGAGTCGCTAAGTCTCCAAAAATGATGCCAACGTGGTTGTATTTAGAATTCTTTAAATAATTAGTTTTAATCCATTAATTTTTATTAATTATAATTAAATTACTGTATTGTCATCCAAAATAATCACCTATATAAAATTTCAGCTCAATTGAGAGCTTTAAAATGTATTTTATTAACGATTGAAAATAAATAAATAGAGAGTGTGAACTAATAGTGCTAATAGTGGGAATTGGAGAAGCAAACGATATATCATTTTCTTTTCTGAAAAATTAAAAAAAAAATTAAAATATCATTTTAGCGAAGTATTTTCTTGAGAAAATAAAGAACAAAAATCTTAATTCAGAAAAATGAAACTGTTTTCCATATAATGACGAACTAAAATTTAATCTAAGGTTTAAAAAAATGTAAGGATACTAAAAGGAAATGAACGCAAAAACACTAGATTTTAAGCCTATTGATTAATTCCTAGAAGACATTTTTAGAGCCTCATCAAGATTTAGACACATAAAAATTCAGAATGGTACATTCATTTTGGGCATGTCATCTCATTAAAAGAAATTGATTTGTAAGGGAACTGGATTTGTAAAGACAGGGGTGTTTTCAAAAAGAAAATATAAAATGCTTCTATAAAAACAGGCGTTTTTATTTGTTGTTGGAAAAAAAAAATAAGTGAAGAAGCAATTGCTTTACAGTTAAATGTTTGGGTGAAGTCAAACTATACGTTAAAAATTTATAAGGCTTTATTCTTTCATACTCTGGAATTCTTTTTCACACAAGGCGAATTAAATATTTTTTTTAATAATTAAATCAATTAGTTTATCTATATATACATATAAATTTTATCTCCTACCACACACCTTCACACATACATATATATACTATACTATTTGAATAAATTGGGACAAACATTTTTTTCTTGTCTGAGTTGGTATGGGGTTACCAATTATGTTCCGAACCACCTCAAACCAGTTAAATCTGGTCAAAATTAATCTGCTTTGAATGTAATTTATTCGCTTGATTGGTTTTAGTATATTAGTGGTTCAGTTGTGAGCCTTTCATTGTGATAGCAGGTGGTTACATTGTTGAGTTCCATGTAATACGTATGGCTTTTGCTTGTTCAGAGCTGGTTATCACTCTAAAAAAGGAAGCATTCAAAAATAATCGCTCTTAATGAATACACTTCTATGACTGAAAGAGATATAGCTACAGTAGTTGGTGTAGGAAAATCCAGCGTTTCAAGAATTTTAAAACATTTCAAGATTCCTCATCATCGTCTGCTAAAGGAAAAGGAAAATGTAGGCTCAGGCAGAAAATTACCCCAAGAACTGATAAAATTCTAATAAGAAATTGCAAAATAAATCAAAGTAAGGCAGGCACAGAACTTCGAAGGGATTTATTTGATTATGATGTTGTAGTACCTCAACTGCACAGAAATGTGTTCAGGAACTTAAACGAAAGGCATCATAACCGAGGAAAAAGCAATTTCTAACTCTTAAAAACATGAAAAAACGTTTAATATTTTCCAAAAATACTGATCCCGGACTGTTATTGACTAGAAGAAGGTGAGTTTTAGTGATGAAAAGCATATATTTATGAAGGGCTACAAATCAAGTATAGTTAGACGAAGTGCAGTTGAAACTTTGTTGCTAGTTCATATCCAACAGACTGTAGCCCTTGCACCATTAAAATTCAAATGCACTCACTCATTCACCCGACACTGTATCACACTATTAAACAGTGGTTTTGGGTTTTTTTCACAATAAATGGCCCTGGAAGCATATTTCTTTTCAAATGTATATGGTGAATTATGTCAAATACATAGAAATATTACGCACTACAATTGTTCCATACATGGAAATATTTGAAGGAACATTTTAACATGATTTGTCTTCTTGTCCCAATTCGATATTGATCCCGACTTTTATGCGGGGAAATATAAGTATTTAATTGGCTTGGTAATCCACAAGACCTAAATTCTATTGAAAATTTATGATATATTCTCAAGAATCATTTATCTAAGAGGAGAACGGCAACAGAATAAACGATAAAAAGTGCTGTACAAGTGTGATTCCGTAATGATGAAGTAAGGTTCAGAACATGTGTGCTGCACTTGTCGAATCAATACCAAGACTAGTAGAAGAGGTTCTTTCTGCTGTAGAAGAACATACTTCTTATTAATATAGAGATTTGTAATGTAATGATTAAAATTTAGGGTTTAAGAAAAATGGTTTTTTACCATTTGACCATATATATATATATATATATATATATAATTCTTCTCTGCATGTGTATGTGACTAAACTTCTCTTAAACGGCTGGACCGATTTCGATGAAATTTTTTGTGGGGGTTCAAATGGATTCGAGAATGCTTGAGATTTACAATTCGGACCAATATCACAATTATAGTTAAAAATGCGCCAAAATTATGTAAGGACACGTGATTGTTCATAAAAAAATCGGGGGCAATGTTCTTGATTCCACTATTTTGAGCGGCAAACTTCAAGGTGAAGTTGTACTTTTACCGCAGATCCAAATGATTCTTTCAGATTCACCTACTCATTCAAATGTTTGCAATTTCCAATTCGCTTGGTATTTGCTATGACCATTAATAAGTCACAAGATCAAAAATTGACAATTTGCGGCTTAGATTTAGAAAACCCTTGATTTCGCTCGGCCAAATATATGTTGCATGCCCGAGGTTTGCAAACCCTTTGCATTTGCTTATTTATCCCCTCAAGGATCAACCAAAAACACTGTACATTCAATGGCTATACGATAAATTTATTTTTTGTGCATTAGAAAAATATATCTGTTATGAAAATGGCTCAAGTTTTATCTTTTTTACCCTTTAATCAGAACTTTAAGTAGAATCTATTCAGAATAGATTTTTTATTCAACTTAGTTCACAGTAAATACATACTCACATGGAATCAATAGGTCGAATTGTAGTAACTGTACATGTGATGATGTCAGGTATTGTAATAACTTTCTTTATAAAAAAATTCATCAAAATGGTCCAAATTTTTACAACTTATTCAAAAAAGTTTGTAATTTTCAGATTTAAGACGTGTGTACAAGACAACGTCTGCTGAGACCGTTAGTATATATATATAATGGAAATTTGTATAATATTTCAAAAACCATAAATAATAGATAATGAACATAACAAGAAATAACGTAATAAAAATATAAAAGCAAAACATGAAGATCGAATTTATAGAAAAATACAAAAAAGAAACTATAAAAAAAGAACATAGTGATTCAGAAAGCAATTTCGGACTTAGGACTGAATAAGTGGGGTTAAGCTAGTTTGAAGGCGCCAACCTTCCCCCTTTGCAACTCGGTAGGAAAAACCAAATAAAATAAACAAAAATTCAAAGTATATAAAAATAAACAAAAATTCGAAGTATATAAAAACTCGAAAAAAATATGATAGAACCACTGATTCTGAAATAAATTCTCCCCAAATTCTTAAAGCAGAAAAATCCCAAAACAATAACATAAAAAAAAAAGAAATTTCCCTACTTACAGATCTGAAAAGCAATTATCCACCAAATTAAAAAACCTGAATACACATAGACGCATCTTTTGAACTACCTTTTACACTAGCCAGCATAGATACATACCAAGAGAGAAGACAATCAAGTTTGGTAGGCTTTGAATTGGTTGACTGTGAAAAATGTAAATTTGCTTAGCTCAAATTTGGTTGGTTATCAAAAATGTGTAAGATGTTCAAGATGTGTGTGGAAAAGTTGTAAACTGTGATATGAGTTTTATGATATAATCTTCATTGCAAGACCACTAACATGCTGACTTGGGCTCGAACTTGAGACAAATCAGCCACGATCCGATACTTTAACCACTCGGTGATCGCGGTCACAACAAGACCGAGGAAAAAAACAAATTCTAAATAACAATATGATGGGAACACGTTTAGAATGGGTCAAACTAATCGTGGACTGTTAACAACTGGAAGAAAGGGATTTTCAGTCGTGAAACGTATTAATTTGTCCAGGGATACAAATCAAGTATAGTTAAAAGAAGTGAAGGCGAAACTCAGCTACCAGATCAAATTGAATGAACTATAAAACACCCTTCGAGAAATGGTTTGGAATTTTTTGGACAACAAATGGTATTGGAAGCTTAGTTCCTCTTAAAGGCATGATGAATTCTGTCAAATGCATAGAAATGTTAAGTAGTAGATTGTTCCATCCAAGCAAATATTTGACGGAACATTGCAACATGACTTGGCTTCTTGTCACATTTCGAAATTATTCCAGACTTTTATACGGCAAAATAAAATAAAAGTGCTTAATTGGCCTGGAAATTTACAGACCTAAATCCTATTGATAATTTATGACATATTCTCAAAACTCCTTTAGCAAAGATGAGATGCACGACAACAAATCAAAGTATAAAAAGTGTTATACAAGTGGGTTTCTACAATGATGAAATCAAGGAAATGTGTCCTACATTAGAAATCAATACTAACACATGTTGAAAAGATCATTTCTGCTAAAGGAGAACATACACTCGTACTAATATAGAAATATTTCAGTCTACTTAAGGTATGTAACGATTAAAAGATAGAGTCTTGAAAACGATTTCTTTTACATCTTTGTTCCAATTAATTCGAATAGTGCATAATGAAGTTTTGATTTATTTGCACATTTGAAAAACGATTGTATAAATGTACAATGCGTTGCCAAAGGAAGAAATTGACATAATAATTTAAAATAATTCCTACAAAATGCAGCAAATAAAAGAGCAAATATCTCCGGCAAGACAAAGGCAAGCACATATTTCATATTTAGATCATTCAAATGTTCTTTACCTTAGGGTTGAATCTATGTAAGCGAGAAAAATACAATAATTCTAAGTAGTTTTTCATGTAAACAACATTTTTTTTTATATCACAGAAATTTAGAGTAGAACTCAAAACTAGAATGTAAATCTGAAAGTCATGCATTATTAATCTTTCGAAAAGTTAAATCATTTTACCTCCATATCCATGACAAATAAAGAAAGTGTATGCGTGACGAAGAGTAGCTTGCTTTGAGACAATAACATAGTATTTGAACAGTATGTCATAAAAAGTACAATTCGAAAATTTAAAGTTATAGTTTATTTTCCCCTCAACGATTACTAACGTGAAGAAAACTGGTCCTAGGTTTGGCTTTAAGTCTTTCAACAAAATAATTTAATTTCAACCAAAGAATTTTCTTCATATTTTGTATTCAGAGTTTAAATCATTTTAATAGCTTTGTACTTCAACGGAGTAAATTTTCATTTCAATTATTACTATGAAAACACTTAACTATTGCAACACATTTGTGGAAGTAATCAAAACTTTTTCAAAATATGCATTTTTCGACATAAAAGTGAACTTTGATTTGAGTAGCACAGTGTTTCTCTTTTTAATTAACAACGTTTTTATAAGTTTCACTTGTATTTAATGGAATTATTGAACTCGATTTTTACCCGCTTTAAAAGGTCAGATTAAATCAAAATTTCGCACAGTTGTCAAGGATCCATGACAATACAAGAATTTCATAATTTTGTTTCATTGTCCTGATCAGGACTTTAAAAATTGAGAATTTTAAGGATTTACGAAATTTGGCGACTAGTGCAACCCTAAAACTGCAGAATAGGCTTCTGGTTAGTAAAAAATAAAACAAAAAAAGTTTCTTTATGTGAAAAAAGGTAGAGTGGATGGGTCCGTAGTTTTTCTGAAAATGGAAATGAAAAAAAAAAAAAAAAAGATCGTGTATGTGAATAAAAATAATTTATGTTCAAACTGCTAAATGTTTTTATTTTTATTTTTAACACGCTTTTATAAGTTATAAATGGAATATTTGAACTCGATTTTCACCCACTTTAAAAGGTCAGATTAATTTGAAATTTTCACACTTGTCAAGGACCGATGACAATACAATAATTTCATAATTTTGTTTCATTATCCTGAATAGGAACCTCAAAAATAAGGAATCTAAGGTTTTCGAGAATTGGCAACTAATTCATCATATCGTCTCCAGAATTGGCGACAAATTGCATATACCATTTCAAGATTCGGTGTCTAATTCCATATTCCATTTCCAGACTTTGGCGACTAAAAATTAAGTTACAACCCTATAAAAGCGAAAACGTTCACCCGGGAATTTCTTACCATAATATAAACAGTATTGTCTAGTTTTTACTGAAAGAGAAATAGAAAATAAAATACTTGTGCATGTAAAAAAAAATATGTTCTAAACCAGCGTCTCTGATACTGGGGAAAGGGGCGAGCATTTCGAAAAGTCCAAAATAAAACACATAAAATAATTATTAATTTACCGAAACGAAGCAAAATAAATTACATTCTGACACGATAAAAAAATAAAATACATATGTACACTGATATAAGATACTTATAAATGTATCAGTGCGGCGAAAAGTATTTAGTAATTAACTTATCAATATTAAATTAAAAGCAAGTTTAGTAATTACTAGCGACTTCTATAGACTATTTATATACAAAATATAATATATATATATTGGTAATATGATCATTTTATAATATTAAAATTGCCTTGTGTCGCCTATCCGGTATAGTAGTTAGTGACGCTGACTGCTATGCCGTTGGGCCTTAGTTCTAATCCCGGAGAAGTCATCGATGTTTGTAAATGTATAGTGTCTTCGCGGCATGGGGGTACTCAAAATAGCCGTCGAGCCGCAGGTCCTCTCGTGAGTTTGGTGGAAGGGGAAGAGAGGTGGGAGCCCCTGACCACCCGCGGGTGTTCTCCTTCAAAATTGGAGTGAAACCGAGCTAAATGGTTCTGTCACCTGTATGGTGCTGAAAGCTACGGCTAACGACATACGTCACTTAGCCCTTTACCATGATGAATTTCGTGGGCCCTGATCTGGCATTTAACAATCAGGTGGCATTAGAAACAACAAATGAATGTTTTTATTGTAGATCGAACTAAAAAAATGAAAAATAAATTATAGTTTAAAAAACTAAAAGACACGCTTTTATGTTTAATCGAATTAAAAAGTAAAGTAATAATTCTTAATATAAGAATAAAATGATTAACGAGATAATTAATCTTATTGGGGTAAGAGCATGGGGTGCTCTATATTAATTGTTATAATTTCTTACTAGTTCTATTCCGAAATGCTGAGTTAGTGTAAAAATGTAGTACAAACGCTTTTACCACAATGACATTAATTTTCTCGTTAATCATTTTATTCTATATTAAGAATTATTTCTTTACTTTTTAGTTCTATTAAACATAAAAGCGTGTTTTTTAGTTTTTAAACTATAATTTATTTAATATAAATTAATGTACGCCTCCTTCATTTATTGTTTCAGAATTTTAATGTATCAACAAAAACACGTGTTATTCGTATAAAAAATGAAAAGTATGTGGCAGATTGAAAAATGCGGAATAACTAAGCAACTAATAAGCGTAAACTTCTTTTCGCACAAATGATTTGTATGAAATAAGATAGCCATTGAATACGAAGCACAATGAGCTTATGTTTTCAATTCTATACCATAAAGAGTCAGAAGTGGGATTAAAAATTATTGATATCCATTGCCATACTTATTAAAATATTCTAGAAGTGTACAACCGAGCTCCATAAAGCTAATTTTAAAATAAAACAATAATTATAAAAAAATCTTTTATTTTAATCCCGACATTTAAAAAAGAATTTAAAATGGACGTTTACAGTATATCATTGGATCGTGTGACGCAATACATTGTATTTTATCTTTTAATAATAACGAGCAAAAGGCCGTCAAGCATTCTTGATTCTATACGTCGTTCAACGGTTTTCAATGCATGAGTTGCTATATAAAACGTTTTTGAATCAGACCCTCAACAAATGTTGTAGATTATTATTCCTCATCTATTCTCGGTAATCACTACGCTTTTGGGAAACATTTACAGAGGACTTCTTGTTATTGGGGCGCATAATGATGCAGATCACGTTCAAGCTACATTAAAAGAAACAAATGTATACATAAGCTGAAATGTTGAATTTGTGTAGCCTATTCAGGATAAAGTGAGTGGTGAGTCAGTGCATACTGCCGTCGCATTATTCAACTTCTCCAGAGCTTTTGGCAACAAACCGTGTAATTTGAGCCTTCGTCAACTGACGAGGACGATATTTGAGCCAGTATCCTCTCTCCTAACTTCCACGCCACACCAACGGGTAGTAGTTTGAGCTCTCGACTGATTAAACAAGCATTGCTCCCTCATACAACAAGGTTTCAGAGGTACTAAGCTCGAACTCATACATCGCGCCCGTTACCTAGACTACTAGTCTACCACGGCCATTTTCAGGACGAAAATTCTTTGGTTAGATATTTCTTTCTAAATAGTTACTTATGTGTGAACTGGAGAATTTTCTCTACTCCTTAGATATTAAATTGGGTGTGCTATATGTAATATAATTTTATCGTATATAAAAAGCATAAATATTTATAAAATTACGTAACTCCAAGATAGTTCGCGGCCGAGCTAGCTTAGTGGTTATAAGCACGAACTCATAGGCGGAATGTCGAGGGTTCGTGTCCTGATGGCACTGAAGTCCGTCCTGGAGAGCGAACGATGCACTTTAAATTTTTCAAGGCTTAATGTCCTCCCGTTGGTCAATGGATATTAAGGGAGAGGGGTGCCGGTCAGGTGTAGTCCTCGATCACTAAACCGATGTCCGTTGCCAATAGCTCTCGTGTCGCAAAATAGTGCAACGTTTATGTCAACTCACACACTCATTAACGTCTCAAATTTAAGCAACATCAAATATTTTACTAATAATCCTTATATATTTTCGTAATGAGATCCACGAAAAAGTGATGAGGATAACACCTAAACCGTGAACTCTATAAATGGAAAATTTAAACCTTCCAACGTAAAAATTTTGAAGCATATTACTTTCTCCTTGCGTAAGATAACTCATTATATGCAGGGTGTCCGGGATTAAGTATTCAAAAGTGATAGATTATTATTACGGAACTTTCCATCAGAATGTAATATACTGTTCTTCAATTGATTGGAAACCCCTCCATGATTTTTTTCAGTCTAGTGCGATCAGCGCACGTGTACGCATTATTCGACAATCGCAGACGATAAACTCCTTACACTGACTTCATTAGTAAAGATGTTGACGCCACAGTAATAGATTTTGGTTAACGAAATTTAAATAAGTGATCGAACAGAATGGAATGCCGTTACTGCCTTACCTAATAAACTTATCAAGACTCCTAGAAAATGAATCACGCACTCGATCAACAGTGTCTTCTATCACGAAAACTCAAGGGTACTTTCCAGTTTGAGATACCAAAGTCCACGTCTCCTTTAAAGTTCTTTCCCATTGGTGGATAGATTTTGATGTTGTTGGATCGATATTCCTTTCTATTCGAACACACGTCGCTGTACACGCGTGACTGATTTAAATTCGTTAACCAAATTACGCTCTGCACCTTTTGCTGTTGCGTCCACATCTTTACTAATGAAGTCAGGTAAAAAGTGTACCGTCTGCGACTGCCGAATAATGAGAGAACGAGCGCTGATCACACTAGACCCAAAAAATCTCGGGTTTTCCAATCCACACATGAACAGTTTATTACCTTCTGATGGATAGTTCCCTAATAATATGCCATCACTTTTGGATACTTTAAAAACGGACACCCTGTGTATCAAAATTAAAGGTTTCATTTCTCTCAATATCCTGCAAATTCCACACTTAACCCGTTACTGACCAGTGATCT
This sequence comes from Trichonephila inaurata madagascariensis, assembly GCA_019973955.1. Classification (NCBI taxonomy): domain Eukaryota; kingdom Metazoa; phylum Arthropoda; class Arachnida; order Araneae; family Nephilidae; genus Trichonephila; species Trichonephila inaurata. Next base: position 123,229 of record BMAV01020076.1, read on the forward strand.
ATTTATAGATCACCTCCCACTCACAGTTCCCAGTGAAAACGGTATTTTTTAATCACTTCGTATTGTCATTGGCTGGTTTCCTTACACATGTGGCTACAGCCCCAAATGAGATTGGAAGCATTCTTTCCCAGAGCAGTCCAGCAGCTAGCATTTGTTGTTGGCCATTTTGAAACTTCAAAGTGTAGCTTTCGCTTTTGTATCCAACAGAAAAAAAATTAAAAGTAAGTTCAACTGTTTTATGTTTTTTTACATTTTCAGTACCTTTTTATTTATTCTGGCTTATTTATATTAAAAAATAACTGTTTTTATTATTAAAATGTAAGTTTAAACATGCTGATCTATAAATAGATCGCTGGGCGTTAGTGGTAACTAATATCATTTTTCCCCGTTTCATTTCTTCCAGAATGTCTCGGCGTAAAGTGTTCCACACCGCCGAAGAAGCGTTAGAATATATGTTTTCTCAGGAAATAGAGTCTGATATAATTGCTTTACCGCCTAATGTGGATGAGTTAACTGACGAAGAATATTTTAATAATGATTAAATAACTACTCCATCGTTAAAAGATCTGTCAGGTAATGTAGAAATTGGTGTACCCATGGAAGAAATAGAGGTAAAAGAACAATATGAATCGATAGACATAAACGATGACGGCCCTAATAATACGGAGCAAATGGCATCTAGCGCCAGTAATACCGTGGTTCTTATGACTACTGTTTCAACGAAAAGAACGAAATAACTATAGTTAAATGAAAAGATAACAAGTGTGTAACAACAGCGACAAACTTTGATTACATACAATCTTTAATCTAAATTTCAAAGCATCAAAAGGGTTTGAAAGAAAAATCCCAAATTTTGCAACCTAATACTATTCACCAGTATAACAAAAATATGGGTAGAGTCGACCAGCATGACTGGCTCTTAGAAAAACACACAATTCAGATCCGTGGCAAAAAATGATACTGGCCAATTTTTACTAGAGTTATCGACTTGTCTATCATAAAAACGTACGTTCTGTATACGTATATTCTGTTCAATTTAACAAATTATGAAAATAAAAGTATAAAAAAAATCCGAAGATATATCGCCGTTGCGTACGTAAAGCTTTGGAAGACCTCTGATGATGTCATCAGGAGCAAACGTAATATACACTGTGCGTTTAGATAGAAAATGCCATGTTATAGGAAAAAGACAAAACCAAAGAAGATGCCAGTTTCAAAAATGTAAGGGTAGACCTTTTACGTTTTATACAAAATGTAATGTAACCCTTTGTCTGAAATGTTTTCCATTATATCACACTTAACTTTTACAAATTGGCTGCATAAAATTATAACTAAGTAAGTTTAGGTCTGTAAAATAATATTTTCTCTTTTAAATCACATTAGTTACTTTTAAATTCACAAAAGTTTCATTTTTCCCCTAAATTTTAATTCTTTAAATATAAAACCACAGGAAAGTTACTTGGTCTTTTATTACCACAAGCGCCCAGCAATCTTTTTATAGGTCACCTATTATCTCAACTGCTGATTTCGGAAAATGATACAACTTCATAATTACTCTATTTATGATATATGAAATATAATTTAAAAATATTTTTCAAAAATTTCGATTTTAAAATAATTTGGGCGTTAACGGGTTAAGGCAATCATAATCCAGCCATTCAGCCTTATCTCATTAACCCGTTATCCTTCGGCATTATGTTTTACTGCAAAACTTTGCATGTAATATTTTTTTTTTTGAATCTCTGCATTGAAAATCAAGAGGTACATGAGTAAAATACTCAATTTTGGGAAATTTATTTCGTTAGAGCTATTTAATTAAATTGCTACTTTAAAATACCGTCAGTCCACAAAGGTCCCGAATATTCTCCTAATACGAAATGACCGATTGACTTCTTTGACGTAATTTCAATACTCAAAAATGCTAAATAACCAGAGAACACTAATATTTTACAGCACAAAATATTTATTTTTAAATATTATATTTTTAAAAAAAGTATTTACTTTTTTTACACAAACTAATTTGATAATAAAAAAATAAAGAAATAAAACAGTTTTTTAATTATTAATACAAGGAAATTTATTACACGTTGGGCATTTTGAGTAAGGTTTATGTGGAATGTTTTTTATGGCACTGCCTCCTTGGGTAGGAAATGCTGTATTTTCTTAACATGAACTACTGCACTTTGAGTTTAGTCTCTAGGATCGTCATATTAAGAATGTAAAGAAAATTACAGCATATAATTTGCTGGGACTTCTTCATTTGAAAAATCATATGTTAGTACATCATTGATTTCAGATAGTAGGTACTGTAATAAATCCAAATCATCTTGAAGAGAGAGTTTCTTTTTACCAGACATTTTAAGAATAGGAAATAATAAAAATAGCACCTTGAAAATCTCTTATTATTGTTAAATCCCAGTTACACATATGGGAATTCTAATACTGTGGATTTTTGAAATACGAATAAATGTTCAATTTAATTATATGGCAAAAATACAAGCTTGGATTCAAAAGCTCGAAATTTTTTGAAACCTTTAAGAAAAACAATAAAAAAAGGAAAATAAATAAGTTAAGCTAAAAGAAATGCCAAAAAATCATGTCTATTGAACTATAGTGATGACTTTACAACACAACAAAAAAAATAAGCCACTCGGAAAGGAAAAAAATTAAGTTCTTGATCCAAAACACCCAGTGTGCTGTCGGTACTTATATGTACCACAAAGTTATTCAACTGAAAAATTAATTATATACTTTTGTTACTTAAAAAAAATATTCAAATCGTTTCTAAGGCCTTCCTTAACTTCTAAAAAAATAAGATACTTTTTTTTGACAGTGACTATTTTTTGGGAAAAAATGAAAACCCCACAATCCGATCAAAATGTCAGCTGAAATGCAACTTGATATAAAAAATATTCCCTTCCCCGCCAAAATACCATCAAGAACCCGAATGCCATATCGAAAGAGTGGGTTTTAAAAAATTTGGTTGCTTCCAGAGTATTCGTTTAAAAAGGTCATTAAAAGAAATTTTAAAGGGGGTGGTACTTTGACGTTGGTAAAAAAGGGTTAACCCAATTCCTTTAATATCAAAACCCGCCGATTCCTTTTTTCCTTTCCCCCACCATTAAAAGAGTCAAAAAGGGTTATTTTTAAATTAATTAACTTTGTAATATAGGTAGCAGATTTTCTAGGATAACAAAGCTATGGGTCTTGAGCGGCACTAGGATCACATTTGTGACACGACAGCCAAGAGTTCATTACTTTGACCGCTAGACTACCACGACCACCATAATTAGTAGAAGTATTCAAATAACAAGCTGTATTATATTCAATATTTGTATTTTATTCGGATATAATACAATGTGAAATAATGAAAGTAAAACTTTTTTTAATCTAAATCTAGTTTGAAAATAAAGCCATATAAATTAAATATCGCGTAAATCTTTGGATAGGCTTTTGTATCATTGTACTAACAGAATAAGAATTCGAGACATATTATTAACATATGATTTAAAAGAGAACTTTTTTTAAACATTTTTTTTTGTTAGAGGAAAATTTTAGAAGAAGAAAAATAAACCTACCTTTTCTCGTTATTAGATTCAACAAGGCATTAATACCCAAAATATTAATTTGAATTTTTGTTGTGTTAATTTATTTTTAATGCTTTTATTTTGAGCATACATATTTAAATGAAACTGAATTATTGTTATTTTTTCGTCAGAAATGTTACAAAAGTAGTGTTTTAAAACATTGATTTAGGTAATTTATTGTATTTTGAATAAGCATGATACTCGTATGTCCTTTTAAAAATATTAACTGTGTGGTGCTCACTGTATCAGGTTATTAAATTGCACAGTTATTTTGTTTCATATTATACTGTACAATTGCTTACATTCCGTCTCTAGTATGGCTTATGGAACTCCCAATATTACATAATTCCTGCTAGCTAACGAACAAAAACGAAATTACGAAGGTATCTAGAACGTATCAAGTTATTTGATCTGGAACCAATAACACTAGTTCCCATTATCTAGAAATGAAGTTGATTCGGTAAAGAACCATTACTAGAAACTTCTCTATACTTTTACATTTATTTTTGCTTTATTATTTTTCTTAATTTTTTTCGGTCTCTAGAAGTCTGCCCACATTTTTTTATGAGCTGCCCAATGAAGGCTTACAGGACAAAAGAGATGCATAATGCAGAATATTTTGTGATGTACTAGGAATCACCTATTTGTATGTTTTAGATAAGTATGTAGTTTTCTGTTTTGGTACGTTTCTAAATTTAGTTTTCGCCTTGGAAAGCTTATTTAGAGGCGAATGAAATAATATATAGATTAAATTAAGAATAATATTAAAAAAATAGTTTTAAAGTCAACTCCTACTTGATCAACATTGAAAAATTTTATTTCAGATACTTTTTATTAAATATATACAATTAATATAAATATATATCTACATAGGACAGAATCACAATATTAAATGCTAATTACTTTTTTTAAATTATCATTAAAGTATCGTATTGTCCTTTTAATTTCAATCCAACTGAATGGTTTAACACGTGAGAAAAAAAACCTTTTCAAGTTTTGACACAAGTCGCCAAAAGGGTCGCTAACGTCGCTGTATTTGTAATTCTTTAAATAATTAGTTTTAATCAATTAATTTTTATTAATTATAATTAAATTATTGTATTGTCATCTAAAATGATCCTGTACATAAAATTTCAGCTCAATTCTGTGCTTTAAAATGTATTTTATTAACGATTGAAAAAATTCCACCAAGATAAATAAATAAATATACAAATATATAAATAAATAAATATATAGACAGTGCGAGCTAATAATAGGAATTGAAAAATAGGTTAAAAGACATAATTTGTATTATATTATATTTCCTTAAAACAACGCACACTGCGTATAAAAGCCACCTGTTGCAGAGGGTGTGGTACAGAACGAACAGAAGAATTATAAACTTTTGCGAATTACAACTGAATTGATATAAACAAGCAGTTAAAAAACATAAAGAAAGAAACATTAAAAGGAAAATGCAAAAATAACGCAAGGAAAAGCACTTAAGCATTGAGAATAAAAAGTATTGCCTATTAAACCTTCAAAAACCTTAAAAAATTGTATTTAAAGGCATTAAAATATATATTAAAAACTTTATAAAACTTATATATTGCGAAATTATATATATATAATCAAATTACATAAATTTGCCTCAAATAAGCAATTGTTTCTTAAACTTCATGGTGGTACAGAAAAAAAAATGCTTAAAATATGAATGCAGTTATTTATATTATTGATGACTTTTAAAAGAAAGATACACAAGAGAAAGATCTCACTGAGATTTCAAACGGGGTATCAAAAACATTCCATAGATAAGATAATGATAAATCTTACTCATGTGTGAAAACGCTTTTTCCTTTTAAAATAAATACACACATTATATATATATATATATATATATATATATATATATATATATATATATATATATATATATATATATATATATATATATATATATATATATATATATATATATATATATATATATATATATATATATATATATATATATATATATATAATTTATTTTAAAACTTTTCTAAATTTCGAATTATTTTTAGATTCTTAAATAAACTTGCAGTATTCACGATTCAAACAGATACAGCCAAATATAGAGCCTTCAAGGCAAGCTCATTAGAAATCCCTCCAGTTCTGTACCTTTTAGAAGCCAATACATCGATATGTTGCATAAAATTTAATTTAGTGTTAAATGAAACACCAATATCTGTAGCTGAATGAAATAATGGCATATTATTGATTCTGAAGAAATAATATATGCAATGAAATTTCTTGGTGGAGCTAGATATGCTTCGCTTAACAGCATTTAAAAGTAATCTGTTATGCATGTACGATTGGAAAAACACAAGTCATTTTGTAAAATAGCACTATCAATGTATGGAAAATGTTGTATGGTGGACAATAATTTACATAAGCAATCCCCATTTTGTCCGGAATATTCCGGGTACTGTAACTTTTCCAAAGAAGGTACTAAAACACATTGCTGTTCTTAAATACTTAAATCTACGGCTTTCTTGAAACTAAACAAAACAAAATCGATAGCAATAGTTTACATCGATATGAACAAAAAATAATTAAAATAAAATAAGACTATATATTTTTAAAAAATGATTAATGATATTAAATTCTGCAGCAAATTTTCGAAATAAAAAAAAATCCTAAGTCCAGCTATATCTAAGTTTAAAACGTTTTTTTTTTTTTTGCAATTAATAAAAACTATTTAAACACATTTAAATTGCATGTCGATAATTTTGCTTCCATGGAAAGGGCTATTATCTTCCTGAAAAAAAAAACCATTATTCTACGTCTTACTATTTAATTTTGTTTCTCGCTGAAGTAATTCTTTCTTAATAACTAAGAAAGTGACAATGCAGTTGTTTTAAAAACTAACCATTATTATCTTGAAGGTTTGTTTATCGTATAGTTTTGTTGTTATATAAGAAGCTAAGAGGATTAATACAGATATTTTATTAATTTACAAGTATCATTGTGTGCTTCAATATAAATGAAATTTCATTTGATTTCTTTTTGCCATATATCTAGTTGTACATAACGTAAATGATACGTTGCTTTTCATTCATAGAATTTTTTGATAGATATAATTGGAAATTTGTGAAAAATGATGTAAATGATTTGTGTTTGGATATGTGGTGCCTTTCTCTTACTGTGAATTAGATTTGGTTTGCGTTGGATCTGTAATATTTACAAGAAACGCCATCGCTTACGTTATAATGTTGATTCAATGGGAACTTGGCGAAATGAAATCTTGGCGATAGAGCCAAGTTGGTGTCCTTTTTGGTAAACATTTTGGTGATCATTTTGGCGACCATTTTTGATGAGTTCGGGACCCTCTGAATTCTTCTAGAAATTAGTAGAGAAATACACTAATTTCAAGATCTATGACGCAAGCTGGTCTTTTTCGAATTATCCGAGAGGGATATAAATAGAGAGATGCTCGCCCAAATTCAGTCTGGTTTTGACTAGCGATCAGTTAATCTTGCTTTGACTGTTGAAGCGATTAGTGATTACTTCGGCTGTTGAATGAGTGATTGCTTGCGAATCTGTTTCCTGTATTTCAAGGATTGGATTTTCGACAATAAATTCTCATCGCTCTTAAAGAAATAACTGCCTTGTTCTGTACGACAGATTTGCAAAAATCATCGAACCCCGATCAACGTAGCAATATCTTTTTTTTTTTTTGATAGAATGCAGGATCATAATATCAAATAACCTAAGTTCTGTGACATTTTTGTATCTTTGCCTTAAAGTTTAATTTTATTTTTTTCACTTTTTATATTTTGTCTTCTCCATAAATTTGAGACCAAAATGAATTTTTAATATATTGACTTATCATTTTACTTGTCAATCTCATTTATCCGACCTGATTATTTATGCATAGATGCTTGATTTATTATATCTTACTTATGTATAATTAAATAAATTTTTTGATGAAAGTAAATTCTTGATAAATTCGATTTCAATCATTAACCAGTATACGTACATATACATTATTTAAAAATAGCAATTTACTAATTTCCTGAAAAAGCGTCTGTTTTATAATCATTATAAATTTAATCAAAATTATATATTAAATACTTGAGGGTAGATTTTAAGAAAAGTCAATTACTATTAAAAGAAACCCATTTATGCCACAGAAACAGGAGTACTTCAAATTTTACTGAAATATTATTGAAGAACATTATATATAGATATAACTATCTATTATCTAAATACTTTGTAAAATAGATTTACTTTATTTTTATATAATATAAGAAAAACAAAGAATAATTAAAGTTACACCTAATTGTTGTGCGTTTTTAAATTTATAGTGTTAAATTTGTTTTAAACATATATATTTTTTTTAAATTTAACGTTTTTAAAATGTACACATATATATTTTTTTTAATTTAATGTTTTTAAAATGTACACATATAATTTTTTTTTGAAGAAATACAAAGCTTCTTGTATCTTAATTGTTAAACCTCGCTTTAGTCTGTTTTATTTCCAAAGTAACATATATTTGAATGAAAAAACATTTGTGCGAAGTTCAAAGTTCCATTAGTAATGATTACAAATCCAAAAGCGAAAAAATAAGTAAATAAATATATTTTTTAATAGCAACGCTAGAGGAAAGCTTTTAAAATCCTGAATCCAGGAATAGAAAAGCCAGCCTTTGAGGGGAAAAACCTTTCCAAGGAAATAATAAGGTACTTTAAATTGCTTCAATACATGTTTTCTTCTGCAAGATTCAAGTTGAATTTATTTCTTTGTTTGCCTAAAACAGCAAAATAAAAATAATTTTTGATATATTGCTATTTTACCTTTGAGTAAATTTAGAATTAAAGTAATAAAAGTGGCTTATAGTTTTAGTTACGTATCTAAAAACTGTGTTCAGCATTTTACAATTATATTTTATCTCTTTTATATCAAAAAAAAAAGTTTAGTTGTTTTAAACTTCTAAATTCTTAGTTTTTGGAATGTTCCTAATTTACCGAATTGGGTAAATTAGGGCTGTAAAAAAAATTCTATAAAAGATCACAAATAATTTATGATGCACTTTATTTTATTTTTTCATAAAATTCTAATTAGTAGCTATATTATTCAATTATTCAGATTATTTTGAAATAAAGAAATTTCATCTTGAATTGTAATCAGTATAAAATTTAAAACTAAAATATTTCATGCATCGTGCAACGAATAATAAAAAATGTAAGAATTAACATGGTTCATTATCATAAATTTATGTGCATATATTATTATAAATAAGAGGAAAACAGAAAGGGGGAAGTTTGACTGTCAAGAAAGCATGTTAATCCCCCACCCCCCGTTTATATAAATTATTTTATATATAAAAGCTGTTTTGTGCTAGCAAAGTTTATAATACTTCCGCATCCATATATATATTTTTAAATTCTAATATTTTTATAAATTCTATTGTCTTTTCTAGACTTTCTGTTTTTCGCTTTAGCTATAGTGTTATAATGATTTATGTCTCTATAATAGATAATATTAATATATATATATATATATAAATATATGTATCAGATTATTTTTAATGCATTTTAATAAAAAAGATAAATGATGGGCTTAGAAGTACATTTTGTTGCAAACATTGCCGAAAGTTTATTCGAAAAAAACCTGGGAATCTTCTAAGATTCGAAGCAAAATTCTATGAATACATTTTTTTGTTTTCTTATATCCGCTTAATTGAAAGAATGCCTAACACAAAATAGTACAATATATTATTCCAGAGTAAATGCATAATTTTCATAATAGATGGGCAATTGAATGAAAAGAAAAAAAAAATTTTTGCGAGAATTTCAAAACATAAGCCCGCATCACACGTACATTTTTAGTGCAACTTTTTGGACCAATTTTTCGTCCTATCTGAGGGTGAAGGGTTGCCGTAAATGAAACGACATACTCTTACGTCAGCCATATTTTAGCACCACATTTAAAAATTATTCACTGATTTTTCTGCTTCGGCAAACAAGCATGCAACATTATTTCTTTTATTTCGCTAGTGCTTTTGTTGATGCGCGTAAACCGAAATTGAGCACCATTCTATTTAAAATATTATATGCCGTTAAAATATCATACAAAAGTAAAATATTATGCGCCATATCTGATGTGTTGGATGAAATCGAAGCTGCCCTCTTGTTTATGACGTAGGGTTCCGAAGAACCCCATTGGTTGAATTTCAAGCAACTTTTATTTGGAACAACTTTTTGAGCTCACTAGCAAAAAGTTGCTCAACAGCCGTTGCTACGGCAACTGAGTAAAAATTACACGAATTAGACGAAAAATTGCTCGTAACTTGTACGTGTGATACGGCCTTTACTTTCCGGAAATGATGCTCTAAAATATATAGGTAAATGGTAAAATAAAATTTTAAAAATAATGGTTTTATGCTAACTAAGGGCACAAGGGAAATTAATTTGATTTTTTTAAGGTCAAAGTGGAAACGCATTTTAGTACCTTTTAACTTTTTATTGTGATGGGATGATACATATTGAATAAATACAATAAAAAACATCTCGTATTTTTTTGTACAACTATTTTAGTATTAGTTTTTTTTTTTTTAAATAAAATAAATAATAAATATAATTTTGAAATTGCAATGCTCGATAAAACGGAGGACGGAAAACAGCTTATACCAGGGGTACTCAACCTTTTTCTCTATTGGGCCGCATACATACGTTAGCTATTTCACGTGGGCCGCAACATAATGATAAATGGGGGTAGAAATGCTTTTAAGACCAAGATAACATTGAAAATTTAAAATGTAAAAAAATAATGAAAATATTATCACTCCTGTTTTGCTTTTTTTAAAATATTATTCTTTTTTATTTTTCATTTTTGTCACTAACACCAAATGAGAAGCATTTAAGAAACACTCCTGCACAATTTCTGCATCAATAAACGGTTTCATATGATTACCAATAATGTAACAAACTTCATAGGATGTATTTTACACCCCCTTGATATTACCACTGACAAAACACTTTGTGGCTGTTGCAAATATTTTATTCAAGAAAGCCTATTTAACACCTCTTAAAAGATATATTCGAGGAAGTCATTGAATGATTCCTGTTTATTGGTATTTTTTGAATACAGCACTTTGGTGACAAATCAAACACAATTAATGATCTATGTTTGTTTTTCACTACAAAATAGTTAACCTCCCAATCGTCTTGAAACGATTTATTTTTTTCGTATGTGGAAGATAGTTTAGATATGAAAAAGTAGTTTTAAATTATTTCCACCCATAAAACTGTCACTACTCCAATATCACTAACCGTAACTGTTCCTAACAGAAAAAGAATTTCAATTCGTACCCATACGACAGCAAAAAGCAAAATTGATGTATTTGATTTCTAGATAAAGAATTTCCCACCAAGTTTTTAATACAACGTTCTTAAATAAGCAAATTTCTCAAGCAATAGGTCATGACCGGGCCGCAGGTTGAGTATCGCTGACTCAGACGGACTGCGAGAACCAATAATGCGGGGAGAAAGACCTGATTTATGAAGTATTGCACTGTGCAAAATACCAACTCTCTACACACATAATACTACTACCTTCCCTGTATTAATTTATAGTATTCATCGCTTTGCGTTCTTTTTTATTTAGAAAACTACTCATTTCGTGTCTAAAATCGTCTATCCATAATTACCTGTTTTTATTTCGCATTTTGTTTCAAGAATTGAACCCATTGTTACAATATTAAGTTTTGAAGTTTTTTTTAAAGATATTCTTACCTTATCTCCATATTATAGAACATTTTTCTGCATAGGTCGGTTCTAATTTATAGTAACTTCCATATAATCTTAGTCACCATAATGCGAAAGTTATTTATATTTAATGGAAAAAATACAAAAACAAAAAAAAAAACACTCAGTTTTGAAGAATGAATTATTCTTTACCCTGCTTCTTAAAGGCAATGGAAATATATTTTATTTAAAAGAGTACTTTGAATTACCCATAATGTGTTAGTAAGATATAAAGTACAATTACTTAATTACTTAATTAATAATCAGAAAAGACAATAATATCAATAATGTAACAAATAATGCTTCAAAAAATATATTGTAACATTTGTTCTTACTTATTAAAAGGAAAATAATTCAATTTTAAGCGGAGAATAATTTTAGTGAAAATATAATTTTTAATTCATACAAGATTTAATACATGATTTTTAATTTCTAATTTCACCAAGTGTTAAGAACAAAAATCTTAAATTTACGAATCAGTCTTAGAGAAATATTTTACACCTGAGTTGTTCACAATCAGCATTACGTATATTATATGCAGTATTGCACATAAAGGTATGGCACAAAATAACAGAAACATCTGTGAAAAAAATATAAATTTTTATTAGTAAAGGGTTTGGCTACTTTTCATCTGAATAACAGCCTGCATTCGACGTGAGATTGGCAAATGAAAGTCTTGAATAAAATTCATCGGAATTCACACTCATTTCTCCTGCAGGGCCATTTCGAGGTCAGATAATATGTGTCGTGACGGGTCTTTATAGCGCCTTCTACTAAAACCCTCTTGGGAAATCTTTGGGGCCAGAATGGAAATTCTTTCCAACCAACTCAAGAAGAGAACGGGTTATGCATTCCGTTATGCAATGGTTGCTCATATATTGGAGCATTAGTATTCGCGTGAAGTGCTAGGGGAGTTTTATGAGTGCTAAGTGAGTTCTAAGTGGATGCCTTAGAAGGCGGTAATTCTAAGAAAGGGAGTTCTAAGTGGGTTCGAAACCAGAAGTTTGCCCATTTGCCGGGTCAAGTTGGATATTGTATTATATTGACGATATAATGAATGGTAGTTGTTCGCCGCGGAGTACTGGTAAGACAGTTTTTATTAACTTCAGTACTAGAGCGGATTCTAGTAAATTAAGCAATCTGGAAAAATATAGATTCGGTGGTTTAATGCGCTATTTGCTAGAATTGTAGTTTACATCATATCACTCCTGATCATTAGCCTCCTCGACTTATGTTGCTTTGCTTAATATAAATTGAGATAATAATAAAGTAGTTTTATTATGGAAGCTATTAGTGGTCCATCGTTTTTCACCTTAAACTTAGGTCCTGTGGATGATGAAGATATGATACCCACAGCAAGTGGGCTATCACAATGTAAAGGATGAAACAGAGCACGGATTTTGTTCTCTAAAAAAAAACCACAAACACTCAATCATGTTCAGATTAGGTGACTGGGGACACCTCATTAGATGTTCCACTTCATCAGGCACATGTAACCAAGTTTGGACACTGCAAGACGTTTGAACCGGGGCATTGTCATCTTGGAATGCAGGATTCTACCTGAAAGAGAATCTGAAGAATACAGATGATCAGAGAGAATGCTTCGAAAATGGCCATCTGAGATTATCCCCCTCAAGACAAAGAAAGGCCCTAATCAAAGGGAACGTTGCGCCACATGCCATCACAGAATTTCATTCACGTTTGACGGTTGGAACCAGTCAACATAAAATGCTTCTTCCGGTGTTCTTCAGGTAAACACACCTCCGGTGGTCTGGAATAATGTAAACGAGTATTCTTTACAACCGAGGATTGGTTTCACTGCTGTTGTATTCAATTCAGGTGGTCTCGGTCCCACTCCAGTCTTTTCATAGCATTCCGTGACAAAACTAATGGTTTGGGATGGCTTCTCTGCCATGAATGTTCGCAGCATGCAACTCCAATTGAATGGTTTTAATGGATACGGTGTTCTTAGGTTGGTTATTTATTTCGGACGTTTTGCGGCAGTTTTGCGTTTCCAAGTGACTATCTCCTTCAACATCGGACTATCACGGTCCTTCAACTTCGACTTTAGCAAGCTGTTGTGATTCGCAGAAAATGCTTACAACATTTATTAGACAGGGTTTTTTTTAATATTTTAAAAAATTTGATTAAATGTGATATATATATATATTTTAAGAAATAAAAATAATGAAGAAGACCAATTTTTTGGTGTGTGTGAGTAATTCAAAAGGCTTACTCATTGCAATATCAATCATTACATCAAATTACTTATCAAGTATTATAAATACTATTAACTTAATTGATTCCAACGAAGTGTGGTAAAACTTGAATAGCACAGCCAATATTTATAATTTGATAAGCAATTAAACAGCATTTGCATGAAACATAAAACTCATGAATGAAAAATTTAAAGAGAAATTTTCAATATCGCTTCCAATATTACCAGTATTTTAAAAAGTTGTATTCTCAATCTGTATGAAACTTTTCCAATAAAGTTTTCTTTTATAAGGCAATATTTTTTATATATTTTAAATTCTTCTTTATGAACATACTAACTGGGTTGCATAGTTGATTGCGAGTTTGACCCCGGCCCAAGTTGATGGATTTTCATGATGCAAAAAATCAACAGTAGCCATGCCACATGATTATACGGCGTGTAAAACTCCTGGAGTGCCTGTTTTGCTTAGGTGTTTTCGGCAAAACTAAAATCCTAACTACGGTTTCGCATCACCAGAGCTATGGTGCCAATCTTTGGAGAGGAAACTGGGTGTCAAAAGTACCTACGGCGATTGGTATAAGAATATTATGTGTGCGAACTAAATAGATACCAGCTTCCGGGAAATGTACTAAGTCTATAACGGTAAAATAACAATCTCTGCAGCCTATAAGATATATATATATATATATAAAAAGCTTTATTAATATTTTAATGCGCATTATTACATTTCTATTTTTCATTTCATGTTTAAAGTCTAAGAAACTTTGTTTAAAATGAAGGTTGAATGAAATCCAAGGAGAAGTAGCATCAACAGTAATGAAGTATAAAAATTAAATAACAGTGTTAACTTTAAATCTTAAAATTTCCGAAAGCTTTCACGTGGATTAGAAATTAAGAAGGAAGCGAAAAAAGTGTCTCTTAAAATATCTTTTATTAAGTTAGTAGGAATTTATTTGTAAATATTCACCAATGAAATTTATATCAATGGATAATTTCGAATGCCTTTTTTTTTCTTGTTAATTTTGAAACAAAATAATATCAAGAATGCGTGAAGATATTTTTGAAATTAAAAAGGATATCTTTTTACATTTTTATAGTCCTACTCAAGTTACAACGGAAGATATAATCCTGTATCCAAATAGTTCCAAAATAATTAAATGAAAATACTTTTAAACGCATTTTCCTAATTAATAGAAATTTAATTGATGATCTAAAAAATGCTGCATACTATCATTAATTGATCTGTCAATAATGTAAGAAAATTATTCGTAGATGGTAATTAATACTTGATAAATGTTGTAAATATTGGTGTCTCAGGGAAGTAATTTTTCAACAGTATTTATCAATGGAGCTATCTTAGTTTTTCCCTTTTCCTTCAATGAATTCTCTTGCATTATGTGACTTTACTTAATTATTGAAAGAAACATTAAAATACTTATAACTAATGCATTCCACTTCCTGCCATTCTTATTTTTAGCATTTTTCTTCTGAGCTTAAATGAGCAGAAACATTAATTAATGATTTAGATTTATATTAGATGTTTTATTAATGATTGGAGTAAAAGAAAAAAATATATCTACATAAGAAAAAGTTCAACACTAATATAAGCTACATTTACAAAAATTAATAACTCATCATCAAGGGAGCTTACATTTCATCTTGATTTTTCTTTTTATCTGTCTGTCTTTTTTCACTATTCTGAATATGACGGTACATACAGAGTGTCCGGACTAAAAGTATCCAAAAGCAATAACTCATTATTACAGAAATACCCATCAGAATGCTATAAACTTTTCATCCGTTGATTGAAAACCTCTCCAAGAAACTTTGTGTCTAGTCCAATCGGCCTCACGTCCATGCATTATATTTCAATCACAGAAGATAAACTTGTTACACTGACTCCATTAGTAAAGATGTGAACACCGCACCAAAAGGTGCAGTGTATACTTTGCTTAACGGAATTTAAGTCACTCACGCTTCTACAACGACGTGTTGGAACAGAATGGAATATCGTTATTGGATTGCCTAATAGACTTATCAGGACTACTATCAATTTGAGATACTTAAGTCCCCGCCTCCTTTAAAGTTCTCTCCCACTGGTGGATAGATTTTGATCTCGGAGGGTCGACATTCCATCCTGTTCAAACACGTCGCAGTACACGCGTGACTGATTCGAATTTCGTTAACCAAACTAGGCACTGCACCTTTTGCTGTGGCGTCCACGTCTTTATTAATGAAGTAAGTGTAAAAAGTCTAACATCTGTGATTGCCGAATAATGCACACACATGCGGCCGATCGGACTATATCCAAAAATATCGTATAGTTTTCCAACCCACGGACGGACAGTTTGTTGCATTGTGATGAGTGGTTCTGTTGTAATAAGTCACATTACTTTTGGGTACTTTTCGCCGGACACCTTGTAATCTTGATATGTTATGTTGAAAATGTTGTTCTTCTATATGTATAAGTAATATACCTATAGAAGATTTTCTATAAGTAATCTTTTCGTGATGAGTAATCTTTCGGGATCATTTACATTCGAACTTTTTTTTTGGAATCCAGAAACATATATCAGTGCAGCCTCCAGTATCTGCTTTGAGTGTTATTTTCAGCCCAAATGTGTATCAATATATCTAATCGTTTCAGATGAAGGACTGTGACCACAACTTTAAAAATGAAACTAATCTAAAGAGTAAATAGTTCGTGAATATCCAAAGTACAAAGAATCTGAAAAAAGGCAGTGAGCAAATCTTTAGAGGGAAAAACAGCGAATGCCCATTTTATGATGTTTACTCTTGGTATTGGTAAACATAGTAGAATGCTAATCACGTATAATTTATTCTTAATTTTTATTTTTTGCCAAAATTTCTCATATATTAAAAGCATTAAAAAGATAAATAATATTTTGCATAGAATACTGTATCTTTTTGTTAGGTGATACTATATCAACCGTATAACAGTTCACTGAAATATTCTGTGGATATCTAAAAGTTTTAGATTTTACCCTAAAGACTTGAAAAAGAATAAGGGAACTTTAGTCCCGTGTTAGCAGACACATCATCGAATTACATATTTAAGTTTGAAATTAATTTCAGAGTTTATATTACACATAATGATCTTCTAACACATTGTTAACTAAAGTAACTAAATTGTTTTAAAAATCAGCATGAACATAGGATGCACATTTACTCGTTTTTTAAACTTTTGTTTAGTTTGTAAAATTAGCCCCTGTTTATAGTATCTTTCTAAATGAAATCTGTTTGATGACATAAATCCAAAAATGTGATGTAATTTTAGTATAATCTAAATTATAACCCTTTCATTTCCACAAGCTTTATAGTAAATTCATATCTCTCTATTCGTTATCCCTATTCGCGTAAGTTTTATTCCCTGTATGTAGCAACAATTCTACTAATTGTTTTTATTTACACCTATATAAAACAAAATAGCGTTGTATTGGCAAGGTATATGTATAGCAGATGCAGAAAACTGAGATAAAATGCAAATTTAAAGCATTTTCTTATAATATAACTTTGTTCATTCTCTTGATATTCAATAATTCCGGATAATGTATTTTTTCTTATAATACACTACAAGTTAAAGTGCGTTTCTTACTTACCTTTTTATTTATTTTCTACTTTCCGCTCAAAACCTGTTTGAAACGATTAATTCATTATTGTCCTATTTTGTTAGAAGCACACATTTTTTTTTTAATTAAATGATCTTTTTGAAGCTTTTAGTTAAACTCCTGTAATCAATAGAATTTTATTTTACCTAGTAAATTTTTGCTTTTGTCCATCACTATTGTTTTATTAATTTAAGGATGGAGACTTTCATCAGAATCATGGTGCAATAATGAGCAGAAGAATAGTTAAATTAGATCAACTGTTTCAGTAAATTGAAAAAAAAATTGATTATTACTTATTTCAAAAGGGAAGTACTCGCCTCAATACACGGTACAAGAAAATATAATAATCTTTATCTCAATAGTTTTTATATTAATCGCACTAAATACTGTGAACGAAATCTTGCAGGCTTCAATTGAAAAAATCCACTAAACCTGATTCTGAAAAGGAGAAAAATGTTTTTAAGTTATTCTAATACATAAAATATAATAATTATAAAATATATTTTTGGTTTTAAATGTTTTTAATATCTTGAAAATAAAGGAAACTGGAGGAATAAAAATAACCAATCATTCTTCCGCAATTTTGAAGTAAACATAAGCCGAAGAAAAGCTGAATTGCAACTAAATATATTACTTTTTATTTAAAATCATTATTTTAAGATAAAATATTAATGAGTTATTTTGTTTCCAAAAAATCTTCCACTGTTTCTTATATATCAGAGAAAATATAACAATCTTTACAATGTAACTTATAATTTGTGTAATGAGGGTCTTCGTTCTAAGATTAAGAACACAATTTTTCTAATATCCTTAATTACTTCTGTACTCATTAAATGATACTTTTAAAATCTGTGATTAAAGTCGGTTTAACTCAAACATAATAAACCAAGTCATTAAAATACATTTTAAAGATAATTACTTTTGTAGTTAATAAACATTCCCTGAAACTGCGCATTTTCTTTATTTTGATCTTAAAATTCTGACCGCAGAGTGAATTTACCTTTTGTGATACACATTGTAAACAAAAGGTTTATGAGTCTCATAAAAAGAGTATGGATTTTAATTTACTTTGCATCGAAAAATATTGATTTCTTACGCATGCAAAAGTCATTTATATTTATATATTGTAATGGAAGGAATTTACGGGTTTATTCATATTTAATTTATAAAATACTTAATAGTTTTTATTTTTGGTTTTAAATGTTTTTAATAACACATGGGTTATGTAGTCATTAACCAGGAATATAGCAATTTTATTTTGATAAACTAAGAATCAGTACATTTAATCACAAAAAAATATTTAGCACGCCCAGGCAATACATCTTATATTTGAAGATGATTTCAAAATTAATCTAATTCAAACCGACCGGAATCCAATTTAACACTTAATTGACCAAAGTTAATAAATAAAAATAAATCTTACTGTTAATAAAATAATCTACTAAGCGTTCTCGCCTCGCTTTACATTAAACAATCCTTGCTATCCTGTTAGCTTCAAACCTCTCTCTCCTCGAGCCTTAAAGTTAATCTTTATATACAAGCCTTGAATTGCATAATCACGTCTTCTTCTTCGAAAGGAAAGTTTTCAATAGAATAATATTTAAAGTCCCATTATACACCGTGGTGATTAGTTGGAAACACGTAAACAGACCCGTTACAAACTGATTCTGAAAGCACAATGATTTATTGGACCTGACTCGGTTTTATTTTTTGTGTGTGTGTCAAACCTTGTATTTACGAAATAGTGCATTTAAAATCTGATTATTTTCAACAACACGTGTGCATTTACAAAGTTTTATATAAATAAAAAGTGCTTAAAAGTTTCGAGTTAAAATATTTTTCTCTTAATGATATTTTTGTATTAAAATATATTATGTGGGTATAAACATAAAACCAGAACTAAAATAACACAATTGAGATTTTTGGCTTAAGGACCTGAAAAATTCCAAAAACTGTAATGTATTATCATTACGAAAAATAAAACTTTTCATATTGCCGTAGTAATAGATTTTATATATGACAAGATGTTTATCGTTGCTTGTAAAACAAAATGATCATTAATTATTATTTATGAGGGTGCTACATATGTACATCCATTCTTAATCTACTGATTATTTAGTAGAAGCTATTGTGACTATTTCAAATAAATATTAAAAACAAAATTACATTGAGTGCCATTGGAAACCATTATTCAATTCCTATTATTAACTCCCCAATCTTCTTATATTTGTTCAAATTTTCAATCGTTAATAAAATACATTTTAGCTTCTCCTAAACTGAGCTGAAAGTATATACACGGTTATTTCAGATGACAATACGGTAATTTAATTATAAAAAATGATTGAAATTAAATGTTCAAAGCATTACAAATACACCCACTTTGGCACCATTTTTATGAATTAGTGACCTTTTTGACCATTTGTGACAAAAATTTTAAAACATTTTTTTTCACATTTCTAAAGCCATCATTTGAGCTTCTCGCAATTTTCTATACGCTATTGTTTTGCTAGAATACGATAATTTAAATATAATGAATAAAAATTAATTGACTGAAAAATAAATTTACTTCAAGAATTACTGATACATCCACGGTGACTTCATGTTTAGAAGCGAATAGGGTCAAAGATAGGATTTTTTTTTTCTCACCTTTTAAAACATCGGTTGTATTGAAATTTTATACACACAATTGCTTAGGATGATAAATACGATACGATACGATAATTAATCAACAATAATTGTCACTTAATAATGTGATTCTGCCATATGTATATACATATTTATATTACCGTAATTATTTAATAAAATTAACTAAAAGTAAGAATTTTCTTTTGACCTAAGTAGTGGAATGATTTTAAAAAAAAATATGTATACATTTGTTTAAATAATTTATATATAAAAATTCATTTCCTAGTTGTAACTTAATATGTAAATATCTTTTGTTCTCATTCTTAAAAGTTATTTTTACTAAATTTAAGTCATAATGAGCTGCCAAATTTATGCCCTAGGGTGGTTCTGATCTTTATTGCTAATTTTATCAAAGAAAAGTTCTATGATTTTAAATAAATTCTGAATGTAGAATTTTAAATAAATTTTTTGAGACAAGCAGAAGTATTATTGTTCTAAATACAATACTCTGAAAAGAAAAAAAATGAATTTTGCAAAGATTCTTAAAATGTACCAAATAAACTAAGAATATTATTTTTCAAGTTTTCGATAGAAAAAATATTTCATCTATATAGTAATAGGTTACGGAAATGTCATTTTAAATCATTTTAAAATAATGCTTACTCATTTTTTTTCTGAAAATAAAAAAAAAATAAATAAAATATCAGTATTTCTCGCACGATATATGTTTTATTTATTTCAATTATAAGTTCAATATATTTCTTTTCTGCAAACTTATGCATTCTTTTTTATGTTAGATAATAAGGTATTTGCAATTAATTAAATTTCAAACAATTCAATTAACTATTTGTTATATAAATAATTTTATTATTTTCACATTTTAAAAATGTAAAATTACAAATCTCACTTACTCTTATTTGCATTCTGTAGTATGGGTTAGAACAATTGTAAATGGCTCGCTGAAACACGGATAAATACAAATATAAATGTGAAATTCATTTAAAGGTGTTTTGTGTGTGTGTGTGTGTACAGAAATGTCGGGGTCTATTAGAATATGTAGTGAGATTCTTGTAAAATCAAAGGTTGTAACTAATTATTTTGAAAAAATTAAGAACTTTTTGTGTATACTCATTTAGAAACAATCTCATTAGTTACCAACTCTTAAATTTTCATCTTAAATTACAAATATTTCCAAAAATCTTAAAATTCCAAATGTTCTTCTTTTTAGGATCTTCAGCTTTGAAAATATTTTTCGTCATTTCAATATATTCGATAGCATCTCAATCCCAACCATATTAGCATTTAAAAAAATAACGTTCTGGAAATTCTAATAAATCTTCAGATGCCCTGGGTAAAATGAACTTTATAATTAACAATATAATGAATTTTAGGATGATAATTATAAAAGGTTTTCTTATTTCCTTCTGTAATTGGAGTAATTGAATGTTTCCCAACATAGAAAATTGCCACATTTCTCGGAGAGTTTAGGAAATCACAAAAAATGTTTATAATCAGTTTCAATTTGGGAATTAATCCATTAATCCATAATACCTTTGTAGTATATTATTAAAATTTGAATCCTTCGAGCTAATTTCCATATTTCTATTCTAAAGCGTCATTGAAGAATTTACGAAAATTTCTATAATTTTCACCTCTAAGAAAGTGATGTTACCTGCTATAAGTCAAATTTGCTATTTACAAAAATTAGATAAAATTATTCATGGTAATTGATATATCAAAAGCAAAATATGGCAATTAAATAATTTATTAACTTGCTTATTGCGTTTGTCTTTTTTAAAGCAGCAGAAATTTTAATAGGAAAAAACAAAAGAATATAAAACATAATGCAAACAGTAAGACAGTAAAAATTACTAAATTGCTTACTTTCTAAAAATTAAAAATCCATCCATATTTTGAACTAAAATCATAGAATGTAAGTAAATTTTGCATAAAACACATATATCTTTTACTTGTAAACTCGTACATGTACTTTTCATACGAATTTCTTCCAAGCTTAAGTTGAAAGAACTATTGAAGTATTTGTTATAAATAAGTATTAAACTCTTAATTGCCTAGAATGTACATGCAAAAAGATTATGAGTTGTACAGTGTTCAACATCTAAACTGTAAAAAATTCAGCAAACATTTGTAATTTTGGGGATTCCTTTTAGACATATCAATACAATTCTTCTTAATGCTCGAAAGTAAAATAAATATTTCCCAAAATAAAAATATGAAACACAATATGAAACAATTTCTAGAATTAAGCAAAAAAAGGAAGAATTATTTAATCCATCAGCAGTCTTTAATTCTTTAAATACATGCCTAGCTAATGCTGAGTGTCAGGGCCTAAAGTATACAAATGTTCTGTTTTATTAATTCCGAACCACTAATCAGAATGTAATAAACTGCTAATCTATGGATAGGAAACTTCACAATTTTAGGGTCTTGTCCGATCAGCCGCACGTGCTCACATTATTCGACAATCGCAGACAATAAACTTGTTACACTGACTCCCCCATTTTTAAAGATGTGGGATGGGTACAGTTAACGCTGCAATACATACATTGGTTAATGGAATTTAAATCAGTCACTGTGTACAGCTACGTGTTAGAGCATAAAAACAATGTCTATCTTCGAATGTGAAAGAGCTAAAGAAGACGGGATCTTTGATTATCTCAACTGGCAAGTATCCTTAATTTTCGTGATAGAAGACACTTCGATCATGTTCGTGAATCCGCTTTGTGGGATTCCTGGTAAGTCTATTTGGCGAGCTAGTAACGAATTCCATTATATTCGAACACTCGCTGTATACGCGCGACTCATTTGAATATCAGAACTGCACAGAACTGCACTGAATAGACTGAACTTTTGCTGTGGCTTTCAAACATCACTCTTCAATAATAAAGCAAATGTAACAAGTTTATCGTCAGCGATCGCTGAATATTTTGAGCAGATGGGATTTATGGGACTAGACCCAAAAAACTTCAGAGGGTTTTCTGATCCATGGATTAACAGTTTATTACATTATGTTGAGTAGTTCCTTAATAATAAGCCATAACTTTAGATTCTCTAAGACCACACTCTGTATTTTATAGTTATACAAAAAATATATAAATCATTAATGCATTTAGAAATACAAATTTGTGTTATGTATTTTATATTTACTATACTTTTATACATACAATATTATTTGCCTTTCAATATACCTTTATGTACCTATATATATACAATTTATATGTACATAGAATTTTTATCTGACTCACGGTCGAGCAGCCTTTAATTTGTTGGTAATGATAATCATAGTGGCATATCAAGTTATATTTTAATACAAGTCCAATAATTCACGAGCTCTAGAATTAAATGTTATATATATATATGTTTGAGGAGTATTTAAATATAGATGAAATTTGTAAGACCTATAATGATTCTATTTTTAAACCACAACATTAATGAAAAAATAAAAGAAAAAGAAGTCATAACTGAAAATATCTGACAAAATTAAAATAAAATATGGAGCAAAAATGATAAGTATTTTTAAATTTATTCATTCTCTTGGAATTCTACGTTAGATACAAAAATATAATGACGAATTATTAGATTAATCTTTTCATTACACTCAGAAGTCCTTCGAAAAACATTGTTAAAAAAATATGAACAAACTATTTTAAGACTAATCATTATAATAATAGTGTTTCAGAAATAAAGTTAGATCCTGTTACATAGCTATATATATTTTTTAATAAATAACATCTTTTGCAGGATGTAAATTAATGTCTTCTTTAATTTATAGTGCAAAAACATTTGTTAAACCGTCAATACTACTTATTTAATATTACCATATTATTTTTTGAGATAAATCTAAAAAAATTATTTAAAAATGTTCGCATAACGATTTGTTTTCAATAATTGGTAATTTCATAACTTATTTTTTGTACTGAAAATGAAAATCAAAAATGCACATAGTTTCAATTTAAAAAAAGCATATTTATTAAATGCAATGTAACATTTAGTTTTATTAAGTTAAAATATATCAAATTTATATGTGAAATTTTTTAATAATATTTTGTGTGAGTATAAAAATATTACTTTTTTATGAAACAGTAATTAAATGGCATCTAGAACTTATATTTCATGCTGTTCTCCTTAAGAATATTATTTATTCCAAAGAAAAATTCTTATATGCCTGTAAAATACCTTTCCTACAGAAAGATCACAATTATTTTTTTGTAGAAGAAGCAAATTTAAAAAAAAAGTGATATTTTGTTTAGTCTTCTCTATTTTTAATACTGATTGAAGAAATTTTAATTGTGTTCATTTCTTAAGGATATATATATATATATATATGTACACTGCTAACTACCGCAAATCCAACACCCTGAAGGAAAAATGCAAATAACATGAAATTTACATCATGCATTAGTGGAGGTGACATATGCAAATGATTAGAATTTCAGCGCAGACGCACATCACGCGCGCATGTGGCGCTACACGCGCGCCTACTCAAGGCGCTATTTTATGCTTGTGGATTTCGACGATTTCAAGTTCGGCAATTGTGTTTTTCTTGTAATTTTTTTAAAAAACGATCAGTTATGTCTCGTAGAAAACAGCGATCAGATTTTGATCAAGCATCCGATTTCGACAGAGGAAGGATAGTGGCCTACCGAGATCGTATTTACCCTTCAGGCAAATCGGTAGTCGTGTTGACGAAAACCAAACAACTGTGATGCGGATATGTGACCCGTTGATGCCGGAGGGTATGATGGACCGACGTGGTCGATCGTGGTCCACCTCAGTGCACCACTCTCACGTGAGGACAAGTAAATTGTTCGTATGGCAGCATGTAGACCTCGTAGTCACATCACGAACCACATAAAGTACGGCACATTGAGTCTGTAACGTATCATTCAATATCTGGGCGCATGCCATTCGACGCCGTTTGTTGTGTACAATAGTCTGTCCGCAAGACGCCCCACAAAGCTAGTCTTTCCTTGATGCAGAACCATAGACGCCTACGCCACCAATGGTGCGATGAAAGAAGGATGCGGACTACAGAAAAGAAATGAAGTTGTCTTTAATGACAAGTCAAGTTACCGTCGCAACACGATGGTCGGATTCGCCCGAGACACCCTCCGTGGAGAGGACGCTGAACAGCTGCGTTATTCACCGCCACACTGGTCCTGGACCGGTTATTGCGGTAAGGGGGCGGTATTGATATCACTCTTGCACATTCGTGTACGCATTGATTTGCAATTTCTTTAAACAGCCAGCGCTACATCTCCCCAAAGTGTTGAGCCAGTTGGACCTTCCTACCGTCAAGACTTCGTTTCAGTCCCCGCCAGGCAAATGATTCTACGGCACGTGTCGTTCAGCGCTCTTCGCACCGATTTCATCCTCCGCCGCGTCCATGTCGCACTCATCCGCATCGGCACCCTTGTGCCCGACATCTGGCCCGCAGTCGCCGCTCGCATCCCAATAACACATCTCTAAAGCCTCTTTGAATCAATGCTGAAGTTGTGGCAGCGGTGATCTCCGCAACAATGGCGGCTAGCCTAAGCACTCGTTTTCTGGCAGGAGCCACACTGTACAGAAGTCTATAAAATTTAATCATTTCAATACTTGCTCTTAAATGTTATCTACAAAATAAATTTTGCTTGTGCTACCTCTTGTCTTCTTCTTGGTGTTGTTTCATTGTGCCGTGAGTGTATATATAAATCCTCAGCTGAACTTTTCAACATGGTTCTGTTTTTTCTGCACTTATTTTGAGTTTCATTATTACATGTATATTTTTGTATCCTAAATTTTTTTCTCTATAATATGTTTCTCATTTTTCTTCTCTAAGAGAGAAACATTATTGTTATCTTTTAATAATTTCTTTTTACCTTACTATCTGGTTTATCATCCATGTGAGTTAGGAATAAACTTAACTTTTCAATAAGGCTCTGTTTTCATATATTATGTCAAAAATTTCTGTTGTACCGGGAAGGAGGATCCATAAATCGTTGTTTAGCCCCAAATCTCTGGTCTAATTTTGCGAAAGCTTAAGAAACCCCATTGGTTTCCTTTTTATAAATACTCTTTTGTTTCACATTTTTTGGGGTCTGAACTGAAATTTCTTTGTTTTTAGCATTGCAGGTTTTACAAATCTATTTGGTATCCAATTTTATTATAAAAATACTACTTATATATATATTATTTATATATATATATATATATATATATATATAGTATGTGTTTCAATGCTTATCGACGGCACATATGCAAATTTTAAAACCATCTAATGATATAAAAAAGCCCAAATTGTAATTGTTAATGATGACCTGAAAAAGAAAAGCATTGTTAGTGAAATATTTATCAGAATGGTAGAAATTTTTTCAACAATTATTTGATTTTTAATTTTTCGGGACCTTATATTTCTTTGGCCCCAAAAATGGGGATTTAACCGCTGCTGTGTTCGGGGGACATCTACGGTGCGATGTTGAATGAACAATCGACCATTAAAAATAAAATCAGTTCTGGGTATCCCAAATTTAGCAAATACCCCGGTAGTTTTCTCTGCAGCACACCTTAAACACTTGCAGTTTAATTACGGCCACTGTGTATATATAAAACATTTTTAAAAAAAAGGGGGTCGAAATGGAAAAATTTTGTTTTTAAAATTAAAAATTTTAATTATTTTTTTCCCAAATTATTACATTGTTAATTAAATTTTTATTGTAAAAAATAAAGATAGAACTATATTGTGAAAATTAAATTCCAGATTTGTTTTATTATGAGCAGAAATTTCCGGAAAATATAGAACACTAATTTTAGATTCGGAATTTAGATTAGTTTTAAACAAATCACAAGTCATAACGATGCGCTATCATTATGTCATGAAATGTAGTGGCGAAGTTATTTAGCACACATGACTGATGCTCTAAATGAAATATACTGAATGTAAATAATATGAGAAATTGAAGAAAAAATTGAATTCCT
Organism: Trichonephila inaurata madagascariensis; assembly: GCA_019973955.1. NCBI lineage: Eukaryota > Metazoa > Arthropoda > Arachnida > Araneae > Nephilidae > Trichonephila > Trichonephila inaurata. The sequence continues at coordinate 150,038 of BMAV01020076.1, forward strand.
TTTGGTTTTAAACATTAACAGTAATTTGTATTTCAATAAAAATTATGTAGAATAGATTGAAAAATTAACAATTTACAGATGAATGTGAATTAAAATGAAATGAAATTTAAGGATCCCTATTTCGGTACCTGATTTTTTAAAAGGGATAAAAGGGTTTTTTATATTTAGTAGAAAATGTATATAACATTGTTTTAAGAATATTATTACAATAAAAATAATTTAAGTACAATGTTTTGACAAAAAAGGAACATAGAATGACCTATTTTCAAAATATTCTCCTTTTGTTAAAAATGCTTCTATTATAATAAAATTTTGCCTGTATACAACTCAGACCTCTCTACAGAAGCTCAACTAGAATTTTTGAAATATATAACTTAGAAGTGGGTTTATCTATGTTTTACGACAACCGAAGGGAGGAATTTTAAGAAAAAAACGCCGATAATTATATATTTCAATTGGTTGTTACTTTCAAAATAATGTGAATTTAAAAAAAAAAAAATGTAGTTCAGACTTTCTGGAGAAGTTTTTACTTTATATAAGCACAAAATTTAATTATTTTAGAAGCATTTCTTATAAAAGGAGAACATTTTGAAAAAAGGTTATTCTGTGTTAATTTTTTGCCACAATATTGAATTTAAATAAATTTTTTTGTCAAAATGTCCTGAAAACAATTTTATGCATGTATTATAATCTATGTGACACTAAATATCATGAAAATTATCCATTTATGTGCTTTTTTAAAATCACGGTGCGAATGTATTCGGATACCTTAAAAAACACTATTAATAAATTAATGGATAGCAATAATAATAAGTAAAGTGTATATAATGGATCCCAATTTTTTCAACAGAAAAATATAATAGAATGTTTTCCATAAGAAAAAGCGTGAGGGAAAGAAAATCCTATCCAGTACTATGATAAATCCGAAGGCTTGTTTCACACTGTTATAAAAATTTTAATGTTTTTTTTCTCTTCAATTGAGGGATTCGGATTGGTAATTACCATTGCAGACCTAATACATACCCCAATAACTGGTATCATTTACGCTTAGCACCATATAGGAGTGTGTGTGTGTGAATACAAATTACCACAATGATATTTTTACGCCCAGTTTATTCGCCAGTGAGGGCACCTTAAGTCTGATGATGGGAAACCGTTTCTATAGAAATGTAATTTTTCCGAGAACACTCAAGATAAACATGCACTCAAGAAGGGATACTTGATATGCTGCATAATCATACGACATAAACGTTATCCATTTTCTGCATCATGAAAATTCTCTTACCTGGGTCGGGGTTGACGGTGCAACCTTGGGCGTAAAAGGTGAGCTATAAACCAACTACGCTACCCAGCCGGCTTGACGTAAGGCATTAGAATATGCAAAGAGTTGTACACTCCTAGCTTTTACACTCGGGAGTTACTCATGAGTTAAACACATGAGTTGTACACTCATGTTATTAACATATATTTTATGTAACATATAATTTGTAGGATTTTATAAAATCAATTTATTCAAAGCCAGTTTATCTATGGATCTTTTGTTATATTAAGTTTTCAAATAACTGTTCTATGTAACTCATTTTGATATTATGAAGCAATTCTGGGTAAATCTCGCAGTCTTCGTTCTCATAAATATATCAAAATATTGAAAATACTAACTACAGCATGTAATATCTAATGATATAAAAAAGGTTACTAAATTAATAAATATTTTTACATACGTTTTATGTTAATAAAAAACAAGTAATATAAAACAATAGTTTTTAAGTCAATTCCTACTTAGATTAATCAAGAAAATTTTTATTTCAGCTACTTTTTATAAACAGTTACAATAAATATAAATATGCACTTACATAGGTCAGAATCACAACTTTAAGTGGTAATTAGTTTTTTTTTAATTATCATTAAAGTATCTTATTGTCCTTTTCATTTCAGTCCAACTGAATGCTTTAACACGTGAGAAAAAACATTTTCAAGTTTTGACACGTCGCCAAAAGGGTCGCTAAGTCGCCAACGTCGCTGTATTTGTAATTATTTAAAAAATTAGTTTTAATCAATTATATTTTATTAATTATAATTAAATTATTGTATTGTCATCCAAAAGGATCCTGTATATAAAATTTCAGCTCAATTCAGCGCTGTAAAATGTATTTTATTAACGATTGAAAATTCCACCAAGATAAATAAATAAATATACAAATATATAAATAAATAAATATATAGACAGTGTGAGCTAATAATAGGAATTGAAAAACAAGTTAAAAATTAATTTTGCCCCAAAATCTCTTAAGATTTAACACATATGGTTAAACAATACGTATTATTTATCTACAGCAGAAACTCCAATCTAGAATAAGAACTATACATAGAAAAAGATTTATGGATAATATCTATAGAAGTATTATGGTAAAACATGTGTTTTATATGAAATATTTGCTTCTTTCTAAGTTCACTTGCTTGGTAAATTGTACATACGACTCGACAAACTTATGGAGCAAAGATAATATGTCCATTTAAGTTCAAAGACCAAGAGAACAAAAAAGCGTAGAGATCAGGAAAATCAACTGTCATTTATGAAGATCACTTCCTTATTTGCTATTATATAAAAGGAAAATTTATTGCAGAAACGTTTATCTAATAAAACGCTATCTGTTTTACTCATAGTTATGTTTATGGATAAAGGTAAATGAAAATAATAGTACTATTTATATTTCTTTCATTTCTATTCATACGAAGGCAGAAAAAAGACCATTACTTGTGTGGACACCTGAAAGAGGTCCAGAAATTAACTATTGCGTCACATTATTGCTAATGTAGATCTATAGTGAGTCAGAGTTGTATTAATGTCGCACTAAAAAGCTACTAAATGGCTATTGACAATGCACCTCATGCTTCTGAACCATAGTCAAGTGACGAGGATTACATTGTAGAACACACCCCTCTCCTAACTTAAACACCACACCAACGGTAGCATGTTTGAGCCTTGACAGGTTTAACTTACCACGGCCCACTCTACATCGTGGGTCTGCAGCGTCTTTTAGATTCGATCTCTTCGACTTTGACCTCTAGACTACTATGCCCACAATATAGATGTAAATTAGTTCCTGAGACAATATTATAATTGAATTGCTTATGAACAAATGAGAAAAAACGTACTTTAACGAAGAATGTGGTATGATAATATCCCATCGGATGTATGAAACACGTTTTAGCAAGTTTTCTTTTCTTCTTTTTTTTTAATGTTCACGAGAAACTGCTTAGGAAGTACAGAGTGGAGAGTGGGAACTTCCTTTATTGAAAATGTAATAAACCACACTGCATGTTTTATTCGACTTTATTGTTATTTTCTGTCTACCACACACACACACACACACACAACATTAGAAATTTAAATTTACACAGTTTTAAATACAATGTCCGTTAAATATCACCTTTCATAATGAATGCACTGATGCAGTCGATTTCGAAAGCTTTGAGTCACATTTTCAAGCATATGGACAGGGGATATTGTCTTTGGCTTGAATATTGTTTCTTAGGTCATCCAGGGCCTTGGTGCAATCTTTGTAAACAAGGGACTTCAGATAAGCCCACAGGAAGTAATCAAGAAGAGATAAATCAGGTGAGCACGCAGGCCAGTTTACATCCTCCCGTAGGAAGAACAGTCATTCGCGTAACACCTCTTTTAAAATACCCATGGCAACCCTGGTAGTGTAGGCTGTGGCCCCCTCTTGTAACCGTACGTTTTCAGAATCCCTTTCTTGGAGAGTGGGTAAGAAGAATTGTTAACTTATTGTCACATACCAGTCTGAGTTGACACACGAACTCGTTCCATATTTTGATGTGTTCTAACGGTTTTCGGAGGTCCTTTAATTTCTATGGGGACATTACACGTTGCTCTGTAGGCATTATTCACATTAAAACATATTTCTGATCAAGAACATGAACTGGAGGAGGAATATTGAAGTGACAACGAAAGGCACGTTTCCCTACAATCACTGACCGAGCGTTAGAGAATTACACCTCCACGGAAAAAGCAGTTTGAGTTAGAGATGGGTGCGAATAAAAATATTCGACTCCAATCCTTATAACAATTTCTTAACCACGCCCTTCCCTCTCTACGAACATCACTGGGACATGTTCAAAAGGGGAAGTTCCCGTGACCCACTCTGTATATCAGGAATATAAAATTAGACAAAAACGCGTAGATCTGGCGAGTTGTTATGATCATTAAGTGTTGAGTTAACAGGTGGAATGGATACTTCCTTGAAGAACGGCAAGAGTAAAACAAGTTAAAGCAAATGTTATTAAACAATATTAAAGGTTACGAATAATATTAAATAAACAATTAATAATATAATGAGTAATCAACCAAATAATATTGAAGACTACGAAAGCAGTCTTGTGGATTTAAGTTTCAAAGAACTAGTTACGCTTAAACACATTTAGATATTTAACCCAGTGATTCTCAAACTATATCGCATACCCCTAGGAGGCGTGGTAACCATACGTCAGTTCTTCTCAAACTTTCACTACTGGCGACCCAATTTTCAATCATATAATTTTTATCGCCCCCCTTATACAATAATAATGCGCTTTGTCACTAAAGCTAACATACGATCTTAATTATAAACCGTAAAAATCACAAGAAAGTATTAAATTTTGTATTTGTTACTTTTAAATAATATATATTTAAAACAAATTACTTTTAAGTAATACGATTATTATCATGTTATTTTTCGTATCTATAATTTTTAAATTTGAACAGATTGCAAAATGATATTTATTTAAAGATTTATTTTTCTATCATCCATTTCTAAAAGTTTAAATGTCATTAAAAAAATAGTCTAGTCTATGTTGCTCTCTATCATATCCGTCACAATTAGCATTCTACCGAACGTCTGCGTGAGTCTGGGCAAACTATCCGACGTCTGCGCAAAACGTGTAATTTCAAATGTTGGTATTTTTTAACTTTGAAGACCTAGCTTATTCCCCAGGAGCTGGCATCACATTTTAGTGCGGCACCGTATAATAGGCGATACCAATTGCCGCAAGTAATTTTGATGCTGAGTTTCCTCCTCAGAAGGAGACACCTGAGTTCTGACGATGTAAATTTGAACTTCAGAATTTTTTTCTAAGGATTTTGGCTGCCAAGCCAAACGGGGACTTCAAGGATTTTTACATGCCGAATAATCATACGACATGGCCGCTCATGACTGCTGTGGATTTTCTGCATCATGAAAATCCACCGTTATAGGCTGGGCCGAACCCGCAACCTTAGGTGCAGATGGCCAGCAAAAAACCAACTACGCCACCCAGTCGACACGTGCTGAATTGTAAGGAGAATAAAACCAAGAGCACGACAATGCATACAAAAGTGTAAAATAATTTTTTTTAAATGAATACTCATATTATAAATAGATTTAAACGAACTGTGCAATTGTAATCCTCACAAATTAGCATTTAATATTAATGTTAAATAATGAAAAAGAATTTTAAACTCCGATAAAGAATAATTGTGTTATTTTTGATATTTAAAACTAGAAAACTTCAAAATGTTTTAACTTGGGAGCAGACGCGCTTTCGATACTAATGGTTAAAGTCGTTCGGGGTGACTCCGTCACCCCGAAGATTTTTTACAATTATTTTTATTGTACACAATACAAATCATAATTCCAGTGAATAATTTAATGAAGAGAAAGTATACTTACCTACTTTCTAACTTTTTTCATTGATAATTTGAGAAAAATTCCAATTGAACCGAATTAAAATGTTTCTAAGTTACGCGACCTTAATAAAGGACAAAATCACAGAAACTTTTAACGAACGTTACAGGAATGATACCTGCAAGCAAAACTGTCATATTTTGCTCAAATTTTTGTAGTTTGTACCCCGCGCGAACGCTCCCGGGGTAAATATTTAATCAAACTAAAACTATGAATGTTAGTTCTAAAAAGGAATTATATAAAAAGTTTTCATCATGCTTTATGTTTCAGAATACTCATAAAAATAAATATTGGCTAAATAATCCTTCAAAGTGCTTTCTGTGCTTTTCGAAATGTCATATAACTCTTTCGTATAGGCGCATTATTTACAACTTCCCTAAATTAAAAATAAAGACATAAAAAATGAACGAACTAACCATACCAGTAAATTCGAAGGTCAAACAGATGAATTTTTTATCTTCCTAGAATATTTCTCTTTGTCTGTGTTTTGTCTTTTCTCTGAAATAGTATTTTAGATTTAAAAAGAAAACTCAGTAAAAAGATCTCTCTTCACGGGAATACAGCAAATCAAACAAAATGTGATGTTTTTTTATTTATTTATAGGATCAGATAGCTAATGAATGTATCGAAATGGAAGCTTTTATGTTTAATGAAGTAAAACTAATAAATTATATCAGTGTAAATGTGTATTTTTATTATGTCAGAAAGTATTTTCTTACTTCATTACAGTAAATTATTTTTAATCTTTTATTTTCGATATGCTCGCGCCCCCCTTGTAGGGTTATTGCGCTTCGAAGGGGGCCAGCCCCACACTTTGACTAACACTACCATACGTGGAAGAAACAAGCAAATCGAAAAAAAATTCTAATTTACTGAAAGAATCAAATCAAAATACATTCAGACATTACAAAAATAACATACACACTTACACTTATAAACGTATACTGGAAAAGAAACTTTATGCTTCAAGTAATTTACTTAAAATATCTGTTAGAGGAGACTGGGGCAGGTTGTCTATGATAATATGTTTTGTTGTTTATTTATTTATTTTTAAGGATAAAAAAAAATTATTTTTACATGAAGTGTTAGAGTAGGTATTTGTAGTACACTGTTGACCACCGTAAATGCAACGCGAAGAAAGAAAAGAGATAGCACAACAAAATTTATTTTGTAGATAACATGTTGAACAAGTATCAAATGATTAAATTTATAGACTTCTGTGAAGTGTGGTTCCTGCCAGAATCAGTATCCAGAGTTGGAGATCACTGCTACCACACGCCTCGGCATTGACTCATAGAGACTTTGGATGTGTTCTTCGGGTACAGCAGACCAAGCAGCTTCCACAAGTTGCCAAAGTTGATCTGGTGTGGCCGCAGGGGGTGTAATCTGGGTCAATCGTTGAGTAAACATGGACCACTTGTTTTCTTTTGGCGAAATATCCCGAGAGCGAGCCGGCAAGGGAAGCAATTCAATCTGGTGATTGACGAAGAAACTTTGGACAATACGTGCCATGTATGATCAAGCATTACTCTATTGAAATATGGCTGTGGCCAAGACTTGAATGTAATCAAGGCCAACTGGCTCTAACAAATCGGAGATGTAGCGCTGTCTTTTTAAAGTACCGGCAATGCGTACTAGAGAAGAGTGCGAGAGTGATATCCAAAACCGCCCCATACCATAATACCCGGTGTAGGACCAGTGTGGCGGTGCATAACGCAGCTCTTCGGCATCCTCTCTCCACGGTGTTACCAGACTCGAATCCGATCATCGTGATGTTGCAGACAGATGCGTGACTCGTCAGTAAAGGCAAATCCATATCATTCTGCCACCACATCTTTCTTTCATCGCACCATTGGTGGCAGAGAAGTCTGTGGTTATGCGTCAAGGATAGACCAAGCAATGGACGTCTTGTTGACAGACCATTCTGCTGTAAATGGCGTCGAATGGTATGCCCAGACATTGAATGATGCGTTACAGACTCAATGTGCTGTACTATGGCTCGTGATGTGACTGAGCGATCCGTCACTGCCATGCTCACAATTTGCGTGTCCTCACGTGAAGTGGTGCATTGAGGTGGATGCGATCGATCACGTCGGTCCATCGTACCCACCTGCATCCAACGGTCACATATCCGCATTACAGTTGTTTGGTTTTGTCCAACACGACTACCGATTTTTCTGAAAGATTACCCACAATCTCGGTAGACCGCTATCCTTCCTCTGTCGAACTCGGATACTTTTTTAAAAAGCTGATCACTGTTTTACGAGACATAACTGATCGTTTTTCAAAAAAAAACACAAAAAAAAACAAAATTTTTGGGCCCGGAAAACTTGGAAACTTGAACCTTTTGGGAAATCGCCCGAAATCCCCAAACCTTTTAAAGCGTTTTTGGGTGGCGCCACCGGCGTGCGGGGATGTGTGTCCCCTGAAATTTAATCATTTGCATATCTACCTCTTTTTTAATAAAATTTTAAACTTTCATGTTTTTTTGCAGGGCTTCCTTCGGGGTGAAAAGTTTTTTATTTTTGGCCCATTAAATTAAATGCTTTTATCATTTAGTTTTTCAAATAAAAAAAAAGTATAATTTGTTGTTTTTTTTCGGGGAACCAAAAATTGTCATCTTGCGCCAGTACTGGGGCAAGATGACAACACTGAAAAATGTTGAACAATTTTATATTTTGAATTTTTGTTACAGGGTTTTAAACAAAATAATTTTAATTTTTACTTTTTAAAAAAGTATAAAAACTAAGCGTAATGCTTTTAATTCTTACTATAAACTTTATATAAATTTACGAAACTGAAGAAAAAAGGTCCCTTTCCCCATGGGGTAAAAAAAAGTGATCGCTTATATTCGAATTGGAAAATTATAGCTGCATAAAATACAACTCCGCAGGAATTATTTATATTGTGCACGGTTTGGCCAGCTAATTGCGATCAAATTAACGCCATAGAACACTTTAAGGTGTTAATCACAGACTTTTCTTAGAATCTTGAATGAACAATTAAATACATCGAATTACAATGCTTACAAGGAAGTAATATATCGACACCTATTAATCATTAAATATTTAAATAATCAAGTTCAATAGTCATTCCCTTATTTCATGTTCACCTATTTGTAAAATGAATTTTTCAATATTCTAGGAAATTAAATAACATGTGAAACAATTATCATTAGTAGTAGTTACAAGCAATTAATTATATTAAAAATAGAACCTTTGAAAGCATTTCCTGCAATAAGCAATCATGGCCTCTTACTATAGAAATGAAATAAGCATACATTCAAGTTCAAACACATTTGTCATCAGTGTTGGTAGTACTACATGGATATTAAGGTAAAAATGGCTTTATTTATCGAGCTCTCAGTAGCAGGTGCTCCGGTAATGTCCGAGGATTTATCTCGCTCATACACACGATTTCTGGTGAAAGAAATCTTTAAAATCCAATGAACAAGAAATAAATCGTGTCTTGCCCAGTTGTTGTTAGAAAACGTTATGCACATTAGTAGAGAGAAGGAACTCAATTCAAAGTTGTTTTAGAATATGGGTTTAAATATAAAAACCAATCGATTTAAGTCCGTTGAAAAAATATCTTAGATATTGAAATCTTAGAAATATAATGAAACGTGTAGAAGGAAATGTTTATTGCAATTTAACGTATTACCACGGCGTTTCTCAAACTGTGAGGTGCAGCCCCCTAGAAGGGCGTGAAAATCCTACGAGGGGGTATGACCCTACAGAAAAGTCGAAAACAAATGATTATTTAAAAAAAAAATTATTAATTTACTGAAAGTAAACAAACAAAATAATTTCCGGGACATAAAAAAATAAAATTATCATTTACGCTGATATAATACCATAAATGTATCAGTACTCACAATGTACTTGAAAAATTAAATTTTCCCAAATACTAAGTTAAAAAACAAATTTAATAATTATCAGTCCCCCCAAATGGGCTTGTATTAACACTTATCTTGCAATTTGTACGGTTCATAAAATTATTTAAAAATGCCAATTAAAAAGTTATGTGATTTGCCCCCTTTAATACCCCCTTTTTTCCCTGAGACAAAGGGGCGTTTTTTTGAGGGGGGTTTTTTGGGGAAGGGTTGGGGAAAAAAAAAAAATAAGAAAAACCCCTCGGGAAATAAGTAAATCCTCAGCAAACATTTCCGGGGTCCTTTTATTGCATTCTAATCCCTTCGAAATAATTTTCAGAAAAAATTACGAAAGATCAAATTTTTTGGAAAGACTTAAAATTTTAAAACCCCGGGGGTGGGTTGAAAAAACCCATTATATATATATATAGGCTTATTCTCTACAAACAAGAATAACATTCAACAATCACATTTCCGACACATAGATAGCATACAGTAGGAAACATAGACAGTAGGAAAATCACACAATAAAGGGGAATATGGAAACCCGAGATCAAAAAAAAAATTTTGAATATTTCAGTGTTATAAACATTGCTGACTTAGGACAGCTAATTTTATAAAAAATAATTTATAAAAAAGTAGGGTTGAACATGTTTTTGGCCGGCCCCCCCCTTTATGTAAATAACATTTTGAGAAAAAACCAATAAAAAATAATGAATGGGAATATTTAAATCCATTATAAAAAAAAAAATTTAACCCAACCTAAAAATGCCCCCTAAAATGCTTATATATATATATATATATATATATATATATATATATATACTGTTGGCATTTCATAGGTTATAGTCGTATTGAAACCCTTTTAGTAAAAAAAGTATAGTATTACTGGATTTAATACACTGTTATATATTGTATGGAGAGGTGTGCGATGAAAATTATGATTGAATGTTGGGTCGCGAATATTGAAAGTTTGAGAAGTACTGTATTACCAGAGTAATATATTTCGCGTAGAACTCAACCTACAAAAAATTATTATGATATATATATATATTTCTTTTCTAAAATGCAGTGTTCTCCAAAAATTTTAAGTCTTGAAAAAAGAGAAAATTGGAAATATTAGTTAGCTATAATTACTTTTTGTCATTATCTTAAAAACAGTATTCCTATATAAAAGTGTATTCAATCAAAATAATGGTGATCGGGTAATCAACTTTTATTTGATAAAACAATTAGCCTGTTGTTAAAATTATACATTTTTTTGCAATTTGACTTTCTTTTTTTTTCATATTAAATTTTAAATCCCCCCAATTTATACTTTTTGGGGAAAAAAAAATTTAAACAATTATACAATTATTTTTTCGTCTCAGTTTTTTTTTTGATCAATCCAATAACGCTTAATGGGAAAAAGGTTTGGGTTTTACATTTAATGGGTTTTACTTTTTTAGAAATTAACAGCATCGGGAAATTTTTTATATTGATTTTTTTTTAATATCTTTTACCGACCTTTTACATTGCCCAGAAGTAAATTTTAACTATTGGAAAGGGGAAAAAAACTACATCAAAAACTCATAATTGAAAACATGTTACCCTTTTTTATAAAAGAAGACAAAATTTTTATGTCACAATTTATTTTTTTTTTTTTTAAAACAACAAAAAATTTAAAAGGAAAAAAAAAGTAACATAAAAAAAGGGGAAAAAAAGGGGTCAATTTTTTTCTTAGGTCAACAAAGAAAAATTTTATTTTAGTTGGGTTTAATTTAATTAATGAATTAATATTTAAAAAAATATATCAAAATCAAATGTCAAAAGGCTAAAAAAGTTTTTAAAATATATATTTGAGGCCAAGAAAAATTGTTAGAAAAAAATTTTTTTGGCGCAATCTGCTGCCAGTTTTAAAAATTAGTCCAAAAAAAACGCTAAATAAATATAAAATTAAGAACTTTTTTTTAATGATTTAATATTTGAATATAAAACTGTATTAACATAATGTCATCCCCCTTTTTTTAAATTTACAAAAAAATTTTTTGACCTTGAGTGTATGATTAAATGTTTTTATTAACGATTGAAAATTTGAAAAAGATTCATATAAATTCCAAAAAAAATTACAAATAGGGAGAGGGAACTAATAGTAGGAATTGAAGAAACTGATTTCAGACTATATATGTGAGAAGTCGCCAAATGCTGTGATTACCAAAAAGTGGAACACCCCTTCCCCCTACGTTCCCAAAACGATCACCCATTTAGTGGGATTTTTTTAATTTGGCAATTTAAAATTTTTTTTTAAATATTCAGCATTATTTTTTTATGCGGGGATTTTGCAAAGATAGAAAAACATTAATGCGGCTTTTATCGCTAAACTTGACAAGATCGAATTTATTTGTCATATGTTGTTTCCTTTTCGATGAGAGGCTTCAAAAATGGGATTGGGTATTTTTAAAAATGTGATTAGAATGATTTTTATAGCTATGGTAATATGTCGTCATATGACATATATTGGAATGATACATTTTTAATTCATGCATTTTGTTTGAGTACTGATAGATATTTTACTGCAAAAACTTTTTTTTTTTGCTATATTTATTCATACTTGTTCTTTGTGAAAGAATTACTATTGTATACAAAAGAACACAATTATTATTCGAAAGCCAAAAAAAAAAAAAAATTAGACTGGACCTTCCTGCGCATGTCTAAAAGCACGAACAGTGTTGTCGGAGCTGTGCTCTCCCCAGACGCTCGAATAAGAGGACCGCATGATACAACAAAAAGAGGATAATCCTACGTGTCAGTTAAGAAATGTAAAAAGACGATTACAAACGACGGTCTCATGTTAGTAAAGAGCAATGTGTAAATAGAAAATTTTACAAGTATTAAATTCGTGAAGTTAAATGAAGATTATAATAAAATTCAGCCTATAACGCGCACCAAGAACTTCACGCTGATTTTTTTTTTTTTTAAATTTTTAGGTATATTCTCCGTATAATGCGCACCCGCTTTTTCTACGAAGAAGCCCGCAATGTACGTGTGCAATTTTTTTAAGTCAATTATCCGAGGTATTTTCCAAGGATTTTGAAAAATAGCATAATTCTAGAACTAAAACTCTTTAAATTCATTAGGTATATCAATTCTTTCAAATAAACATAATTCCGATCTGCGTAGAAATCTAACTATTTATTTATATGTATATATATATATATATATAATATATATATATGTAATTAAATAAAACATTCTTTCCCTAACTGAATTTTAGTTTTGTTGGCATAGAAAGGGTTTTACTTAAAAGTTCTAGCTTGCTTTGAGATATTATGATGGTTTCCTGAAATAAATTTCTTTGATTTATTTGCTTAAAAAATTTTAATTCAATGATTTCTTTGATTTAGAAGTTCTAGGTATACTAATTTGATCTTGGTAAACTACGGCGTTTTTATCTAACAGTTTTGTAGTATGCATAAATTTATTTATAGTATAAATTAAAAATTAAAGAGTGCATAGTATTTTTTTTCGTAGGCAGTAATAGTAAAATTTATGTGTTTTTATTCAGATTATATTACATTAAACTGATTTTTTTTGAAATAAGAAAATCAGTTTGACAAGTTATTACTTTACAATTTTAAAAAATCAAACAGTTTTGAAGTTTATTAAAATTATTTTTAAATTCTCAATTTTTCAAATTATTTGGTCGTTATAAGTGAATTATGTTTCTTAGATTAGTGGGAACAAAAGTTAGTATGGGTTTGAAAATCGGTTAATTTGTTGTTTTTTTTTATAATTATTTTTATAGTGAAACCTGAAAAACTTGGAATCATTAAACAATATTTTAAATATTTTTTAAGAAACAACTAGGATTTTTAGATATACATTCATACTACATTTTATAAAAACATATATTTGGAATTATCTACAAACAATTTCAAGGCTTTATCTTTAACAGAAAATAAAACCTTAAAATTAGAAAACATTTGCATCTTCAAAATTAGAAGTCCGAGAAAAAAGCATTGGAAGTTTGTAAAGGCAAAAAACAACTAATAACGGCTTTGAAGCTCTAATTGTTAAATATGTTATTTTTAAACTTATGTTCTACAACAAAACATTATTTCAACTAAATATGTCTTAATCAAACTATGTTTTCGCGGGATAAAGGTAGCATTTGTTACGACGATAGATTATTCACACAGCTTGATTTTAACTCAATATTTTCACAAAAGGTTTTTGTGTGAAACACAAAACATTTATATACAAAATAATAACGGTGCATACTTAAACTAGAAATCACCAAGGTTGTTAGTACTTTTCCGGTACAATTTGCATGATTTTAAAATACTATAATATATATATACTATATTGTACTTTGGTACATCATGAAAATATTCAGGTGTAATCTGCAATACTAGCATTCGGAACATTTGTATTCTGAAGTGTCATTGAAGTATCAGCCAAATATTGCGTTTTAGATTTATCGTTTTCGATAGTATTCAACCTCTTCTGAAAATTGTTTCTCATAGCGACCTTAGAATGTTTTGACCATGGCATTTTTTAACAGAAAGGAGTTAATGAAAACAAAGCAAAAAGTTCTAGGTTATATAAACTACTTACAAAAACAAAATTTGTCTTGAAATCAATCTTAATTAAACAACAATGAGAACCAAAAAACCCAAAACATAAGCAAACAGAAATGATATTAATTATGAAAATTGAAGTGAATAGCTATTTTACACTGAAATAAACTGTTTTGTGCTGAAAAGTATTTTTTTAAATAATTCAATTTAAGAATGGAAAAATGCTAAACCCTCTGACCGGAACATCCGCCTCTGAGGAGGGAATGAGTTGATGTCTTTATGTAACGCTGTGGTGTGATTTTTGGGATGGGCTGCCTTGATATTTTCTGTTGGACTCTACCCAGTGAAAGGATCATGCGGTGGTACATGGCGATATTTTTCAACTCACGATATGTGCGATTTTTCTTATCTATCGCCGTCTATCACACGGATATCCTATAGTTTTTCCGTGTTTGGTATTATTACTTTTTAATTACTTTTACATCAATATAAGTAATTTTTAATCAGTTTTTATAAAAGTACTACTCCCAATTCTTGTGAAAAAAGTAGATTAATATAGTTTGCCTCATAAAGAGTTAAATATTAAAAATTCTACTCAATGTCATAGCTCTAAGGATTATTAAAACAGTCATTAAGATAAAAAAATCACGTACTTGTCTATCTGACGGATGTTTCTAAGAGCGGCAAAAAATTTTATGTTCCGGCCGGAGGGTTAAGTATGAAACCGAATTTAAAACTTTAATTCCTAGAACTTCAAATATTTTTAAAATATTTTGGTTATAAGATTTGAAATTTTAAGGCACCTTTTTCAAATATTTGGACATAAAAAAGCAAAAATAAACAGAAATCAATATTTTTATCGATTTTATATACTGTATAGCCTTAACTATTATTTTCTATTCCTTTCGTTCCTATTATTATAATTTTTTAAAATTTACTTGTGCTAAAAACAGATAGACTAGCTCGTACTATATATCAGATTATTTAAAATTCATTTGAAAATATATGGCAAAAAATAATAAATTTGTTTAACCTTAAAAATCTTAAAATTTTAGTATTATTTTCCCATTCCTCTTCTAGCAAAACTTTGAGAATATCAGAATTTAAGCAACCAGCTGCTATTAATTGCAAGACAATTGAAGGTCCAGTTACGAAAAAAAATGAATTAATATATTTTAATAGGTTTCTTTTGCAAAAAAAAACATTTTTTTAAAGAAAATTAATAATATGTCAACTCATGTAGAAACTTTAAATACCTTGTCGCAGTTACAGAAACAATCGGAAAAAATTAATTATTCAATCATACACATCATATGACATAGAAGAAAGAATAATTCGTTTCCAAAGGTAAGTAAGATTTAGTTGTTTAAAAGGTAGAGTTGAGACGTATATAATTTAAAATAAACAATGTACTTAATTTTTAAAATAAATGGAAAAACTATTTTCATTTCCCTAAAGAGAGAAAAATGATAATCAAACATCGTTACTTCGCATCTGAGGCCTACGTTTTTATCATGCGAGACGGCGAAAAGGGTATAAAATAAGCAAAAATGAACAAACATTGAAAAGACGTAGAGAAAAAGAAAATAGAAAATGAAATCAAATATGCATGAGAAACAAAATACCAGGAAAGCTTTTTGAAAAAGTTTCAGAAAGCAGAAAGAAACTGAGCTATTTTTACACTGATTGAAGTCGATACTCTTTCTGTTTATCATTGCTCCAAATGGAAGAGATAAAATTCCGAAGAACGAACTTTCTTGGTGTGTCACTTGGAATTATTGAAGTAATGCCGAAGCACGTCTTTATGTCAACCATACTTCCGAGAAGTAGAAAAAGAATTGTTTTAATTTTTTCGTATTAAATATTAAATAACTGAAGTTAAGTTTTCTTTTTCTTTAAATAAATAAAAAAACATGTATAAGAAGTACAGAATAAGAAAAGAAATGGAAAAATATTGTTTGGTTGTTTTTTTCATTACCCCACAAAATATGTAAATCAAACCTCTATTCAATTTTCTTATGTATTCTGTAACAAAATTACAAGAGTTGAGAAGTGATACTTGATTTGACCATTTCAGTGAGTGCATATTACCGTCGCCCTATTCAGCTGCACGAGGGTTTTTACAATGATGGACCACGTAATTCTGAACCATGTTCAAGTGCTGAGGACGACACCTGAGCTGGCTCGTTATCAATAATTATAATTTATACTAGTTTTATTCCGAAATACTGAGTTATAGTGTAAACATTTAGTACAAAGAACACCTCACTCTTTTACCACAGTTATATCCATTTTCTCATTAATCATTTTATTCGTATATTAAGAATTATTTTTTACTTTTTTGTTCGATTAACTACAAAAGCGTGTTTATTAGTTTTTTTTAAAAAAAATTATACCTTATTTTTTCTTTTTTAGCTCTATCTACAATAAATTCGTGTTTTTTTTTTTACTTTTATTGTTTTGGCTTTTAAAACTTTATCACTTAGCTTGATATAATTTAATACTTATATTTCACTAACAATTTGAATAAAGTGGTTTGGGACAATAAAAATGCACTAATGTGCAAAAACTTGAATTTGGTTCTTTAAGGTATCCAACTACGTTAAGAACCGTGATTTTAAAATGCGCATAAATGGATAATTTTCATGATATTTAGTGTCGCTTAGATTAGAATACATGTATAAAATTGTTTTAAGGACATTTTGATAAAAGAAAAATTATTTCAATACAATAATACGGCAAAAAATTAACTTAGAATAATCTTTTGTCAAAATGTTCCCCTTTTGTGAAAAATGCTTCTATTATAAAATATTTTGCCTGTATATAGCTCAGAACTCTGTACAGAGGCTGAACTACGATTTTTGAAAAATTTACATTATTTCAGAGTTACAACCAATTGAAACAATTACCGGCGTTTTTTTCTTAAAATTTCTCCCCTCTGTTGTCGTAAAATATGGATAAACCCACTTGTAAGTTATATATTTTAAAAATTCTAGTTGAGCCTCTGTACAGTGGTCTGGGCTATATACAGGCAAAATATTATTATAATAGAAGCATTTTTCACAAAAGGAGAATATTTTGAAAATTGGTCATTCTATGTTCATTTTTTGTCAAAATATTGTACTTACATTATTTTTTAATGTAATACTATTCTTAAAACAATTTTATATACATTTTCTAATACAAGTGACATTAAATATCATAAATATAATCCATTTATACTGTTTTGAAAAATCACGGTTCCAAACGTAGTTGGATACCTTAATTTTTAATTTTAATCCAATGAAATAGAGTGAATCTGAAGCTTTTATACGTTTGTTAAATTTTTACTTTAGTAAAATAATTATTCATCTCCTATTTTTTGTAAGCTAATCGCATTAAATTAAAGTTAGAATAAATATCTGTCAGACATGTTATCTTTTATTGGAGTAATATACATATTTTTTGCTTTCATTGTTCATCTTAATTATGACATCTTTATCCTTCCAAATTATTTTTACGTAATGTAATAAATTAGATGATAAATATTAAGCTAAAGATTATTAATTTAATTAGTATCTAATAAAGATGAAGTTTTAGACTTTGTTACTGACAATTTCCTACGAGTTTCAATGTATCATAATTTTTCAAAATAAATATTAATTATTTTTTGCACATGTGCTGGAACTTTAAGGTTTTCACTTTAATTTTGAAAAATGAGCCTATTTTACGATACTTAATTCTCGATTAGCATTTAATACAAATTTATATTAATTTTTCTTCTTGTCTTGCGTTATTTATGGAATGTCAGTTAAAAACCGATTTAGAATTACAATTTTAAATTAACCACAGGATTTTTCTAATGAAAGTGAACTGCATGTAACTAAATTTTACATAACATAAGGATAATAAATTACCATTAGCTTGAGAGAGTTGCAAAGTAATAAGCTTCTCATTTCAATATTTTTTAAATCGACGAATCGGTGTATTTTAAAATGTTAAGAACTCAAATGAGAGAAACAGATGTTACTGCATTTTTACCCTGAACGTTTATAGTTTGTTTAAATTAGATACGGCAGGGTTTCTCAAACTACGGGGCCCCACCCCAAGAAGGCGTGATATTCCTACACGGGGGACACGAACTTATCGAAGAATCGAAAATAAACATTGATTTAAAAAATTATTGATATAAAAGAAACAAACTTATTTATACATTTTGATATAATAAAAAATAAAATACACATATTCACTGATATAATACATATTACTAATAAATGTGTCAGTACTGCAAAATGTATTTGATATAATTAAAGTATCAATACTGTAAAATGTATTTGAAATAATTAATGTATCAATACTAACCACAAAATACTTATCCTACTAACTACTATACTAACGTAGCACTTCTTCTATTACCTAAAAGTAACTTTCTTAAAATATCTATTACTTAAAAGTAACTTTCTTAAAATATCTATTACTTAAAAATAACTTTCTTAAAATATATATTACTTAAAAGAGTAACATATACAAAATTTAATAATTATCTTGATCACCAGTAAGGTTTAAAATTAAGGTCGTATCGTAGCTTTAGTGTCAATATATATTATTATTGTTCTAAATGCATTGTTATTATATGGGGGAATGCTATGAAAATTAGATTAAAAAAATGGTCACAAATATTGAAAGTTTGAGAAGCACTGAGAAAAAGAGAAAGTGTCAGTAACTTTTATAATAAATGCATTTGAAAATTTTTTTTAGCGTTAAATACTTTTTTTGTTATTTTGTTTTCTTTGGCTAAAAGATTATGAAAACATGTACTTACAATTTTTCTATATTTTAAATGACTTTGAAAAAATTTATTATCTTACAAAGTAATCCCAACACTTTCCTCTTTTAAATTTACTCAATTTCGTTGAATATAAATCGCCTACGAGTTATTTTTCAAAAAAAATTCAATGATTATATTTTAATAAGTTTTCAGAGGGGTTATTCATTGACATTTGGTCTAAACATTTTATTCATTATCATAAAATAAGATAAATTTTACAAATATTTGCTGAGTCTATATTAATATTTTATACACAAATACGTAACTCTGCTTAAATATTTAAGCAGTAAGATAAATTATATTTAGAGAAATAAGGATAAATTTCAAAAATTCTTTTGAAAATAACCTTAAAACTTTTATATATATATATGTGCATAAATGAATATTTTTTTATCTATGTGTGTCCTATATAAATCCACATTGTCGACTGTATCGCTCAAAACTTTCGAAACCTTTGTTTCCAAGGAACTTTAACTACACTACTAGCTATTAAAATTGCTACACCAAAAAGGTGACATGCTGAAAACGTGAAATTTTAACGACATTAAGAAGGTGCTATGATATGCAAATGATTGGCTTTTCTGCGCATTCAGACTAAGCAAGTATCGGTAGTGACATTTAAATTGCATATAAATGAGAAAATTTTCAGCCCGTTTCTCACACACAAATTGCATTAGAATGTTGTTCTCTGGTAAAAAGTTATTGTGATGACTCGTGTAAAAGAATAAAAGCGTACCAGAATGTTTTTGACGTTGATAAATTCCAATTGTAACGTACCAGAATTACGGTTTATCATATCGCATTACTGTTGTCCGCGTCGTTCGAGATTCAATGAATGTTAGTAGAATACGGAATCGATGAGTTCAGAACGGTAATACGGAATGCCGTGCTAGATCTCAACGGCCCTCTATCACTAGCAGCTGAGAAGACAGTCCTGTTACCCGTATGACTTTAATGGAACCTGCAGCCATGTAACGAGCCCTGAATGAAAAATGGAGGACGTTTGCAAGAAAGCAAGTGTCTGCACTAACAATTCGACAACGTTTGCAGCAGCATGAATTCTCAGCTCGGAGAATATGGCTTCGGCTACCCTTGAAGCTGCATCAACATCTTCAAAGGTGTGATCAACTACGAACCTGGGTGCACGAATGGAAAGGCGTTGTTTTATCAAACGAATCCAGGTTCTGTTTACAGCATCAAGATGTCGCATACATGTTTGGCGGTGTAGTGGTGAACGCACATTGGCAGCGTGTATTCGCCATCATTAT
Organism: Trichonephila inaurata madagascariensis; assembly: GCA_019973955.1. Lineage (NCBI taxonomy): Eukaryota > Metazoa > Arthropoda > Arachnida > Araneae > Nephilidae > Trichonephila > Trichonephila inaurata. The sequence continues at coordinate 170,269 of BMAV01020076.1, forward strand.
ACTGGCCCATAACATGGCGTAAAGGTATGTAGTATTATTGGATACACATCTGGTCACCTCTTGATCCCACTAACTGTACTTTAAACAGTGCACGTTACATTTCTGATGTGTGGCGTCTCGTATTTCTACCCTTTATTCGAGCTCTGCTAAATCCTACGTTTCAGTAGGACAATACACGATCGCATGTTGCCGTTATTGTACAGACCTTTCTTGATACGAAAACTTTTTCGCTGTTAGCCTGGCCTGCACGTTAACCAGATCTCTCGCCAATAGAAAACATTTGTCCATGGTTGCTTTGTGACTGGTTTGTCACCATACGCACTCACTACGGTTGATGAGTTGTTTCATCGTGTTGAAGCCGAATGCACATCTGTACTTATACATGTGATCCAATCTCTGTTTGACTTAATGCCCAAGCGTATAAGCTCTGTTATTACTGCCAGTGGGGAATGTTCTGGGTACTGATTTCTAGGATATATGCACCCAAATATCTTAAAATTTCATCATTTGCTGTTTCTAGTATAATGCATTTGTCCAGTAAATATCATTCTGAATGTTCTCGTAAAAATGAATCGCATTTTTTTGGTGAATTTTGTTCAATTCCCGTTCTCCCTTCATTTGTTGATGACCAAATCATGGATTATTTGCATCCTTACAGTTGTTCTTTATAAGCAGGGTCACAGAAAATGGGAAAAATCCTACCTCGGTAAATTTTGATACGCTGAGAAATTAATATATTTTTAACTATGTCTTAAAATATGTTGTTGCTTTTAATTTTCCTGCATATCTTTGCTCAGAAGAGTGCGGGATACATCAGGTAATTCAGCTAAACTTATATATATCGGCTGCGGTAGCCTAGTGGTCAAGGTATCGGATCATGGCTGGCTTGCCACCGAATTCTAGACCAGTACCACTAAAGACCCGCCATGTATGGGAACGATGTACATTATATCTGTCGAGAGTTCAAACGTCCTCCCGTTGTTGTGGTATGGTAGTTAAGAGAGCGGGGTGCTAGCTCACAGGTATCGTCCTCATCACTTGACCATGGTTCAAAATTGCAAGGTCTGTCGCAAAATAACCCTCGTGTAGTTGAGCATGAGACTTTAATATTTACTCACACACTCACTCATGCTATACTTATATGTAACAGAATTTTTGTTTTATTTAAACACCGCGTTCTTTCCTTATAATTTAATTTGTCATTAACCTAAAATTGTTCAACATATTGTTTAAAATATAGCCTAATTAAATTTTTAAATAATTTCATCATAATTTTTATATTTTTCAATTCACCTGAGTGAAGTACGTCTATAACCCACAATTATATACGTATGTATATGCATATCTCTTTAAGAACTGGGTTTTTTTTCTTTAATTATTATATTCTTCTGATTGTTGACACTATAGTGATCTCGATGACGCTGGGAAGTATAATAATTAAAAAAAAAACTTCGTTTCCTTCCTGGAAAGGAATAAGGAAATTATTGTGTGTGATATAAAATTCTGTTATTCACTCATAGTATATTTACTATGAAATTCTTAATGTGTGTTTTTGTTTTTTACTATCACAAATAAACTTTGTATTTTTTACAACGTGTTTGAAAACTCATAACATAGTTTTGTAATCTGCACTTAAGAGGTCTTGCAATGTCACAAGAACATCGAAAATGGCTGTACATGCCATGCCTTTTATCTTTATTTGTCATTTTAGCAGGCGGACTATAATACTTCAAACTTTTTGTGGGAGGAATTATAACAATCTCATATTCATCATCAGTTAAAATGCTTTTTTTAGTAGGTGGAGATGCTGTTAATGCTCTGGAGCTATCACCAACTTAAATTTTGAAATCCATTTTGATTTTTTGGAGAATTTTATTCGATATTGCTTCATGGTACCACGGTGACTCAAGTAACGCCAAAATCGCATGATCGTGTGGGTAGCGAAATCTTGTTTGAGTCCTACAAGAAACCTTAATAGAGTATAATTAATATTTTTACAACTTTACAGTAGATTAAACTTTGACAAAAATGTGCATCCAGGCAATTAAAAATATATTGATAATTACTTTTGTACGACAGATAAATGGTTACCTATATCCGTTGTATTTTTACTCAAAGCTACATTTGCCAGCTTAATGTAAAACATGAGCAACTTCCGTCTGTGGATAAAAAAGTGATACTGTTTCCTTCCTTTAAACCCGCTTGATCATTTGATTCAAACTTTTCTAACATATGACTATTCCAGAAGCAAAAAAAGAAAAAGAAAACCTAATCCCCAAGATCGTGCGGGTTGGATCATAAAGGTATATACACTCATTAGCATAAAATTTTGTGCTACAAGAAATAATTGAGGGGTCGTAAAGAAATTTCGCATGAAGGTACATGTCGGGCAGGTATGCAAATGATTAGAAATTCAACGTGATTGCCGCATTGTGTAATACTACTAGAGGGTGTTGAATTTCGTTTTCTTTCGAGTATAAAACAGGTAAGCAGAGAGCTTGTTTGAGTGTACTTAATTTTGCAAAGGAAACATTGACGTAGACATGCCCTTACTTAACCATCGAAGACAATATGCGCAGCTGTAAGACATCGGAGGGGAAAAATCATCGGGATGATCTAAGCTGGGTGGTCAGCTCAGCAAGTATCTCATCAAGTAGCCCGTTCTTACTTGACTGTGAGGAGATGCTGGGACCAGTGGACAAATGAGACACCATTTATACGGTGACCAGGGTAAGAACGCCGTTAACAGACCTGTCTTTGAGAAAACCGTCACATAAACTTCTCGCACGCGTAGAGCCGACTGCTCATTTACCGTTGTTAAGAAAGAGGCAGAATCTTCAATATGGGCCCCTGTGCCTTCCCGAACAATTAGCAAGGTGTCTGGATCAAGGGCATTTGGTATCGTGACATCCATTACGTGTTCTTCCAATGATACCTACTCACCGGTTTCTCCGTTTGGAGTGGTGTCGAGCACGATGGGATTGGACTTCAACGGAATGGAACCAGATCATCTTTAGCAACGAATCTAGATTCAGTTTTAACATTGGTGACAAACTTGTTCGTGTGTGGAGGCCCCATGACGAGCGCCTCAATCTTGTCTTCACTTTACCGCGACACACTGCTCCAAAGCTAGTCTGATGATATGGGGAGTCATAGAATAAAATACACGGTAACCCCTAATATTTATCCTTGCAACAATAGCCGAGTGATACGTCAATGGAAACCTTTATCCACATATATTGCCACTCAGGGCACGGCTCCCTGGAGCCAATTTCAACAAGATAATGCTTGATCACAAACAGCAACGATGTCATAAGCCTCCCTGCACCACATTTCTACTCTTACCTGGCCTGATCGATCCAGGATTTATCACCAATCGAGCATAACTGGGATCATTTGGAAACGTAAATTGGACAGCCCACGAGTTTGGTCAAATCAAAGGCACGTTTACAGCAACTGTGGAACGAGATGCCTCAGGACATCATGCACAACTTTTAATCTTCAATGTTCTCTCGTATTGCATCTTGCATTCTGACTAGAGGTGGTCCAACAGAGTAAAAATTTTTGTTCATTTGTACTCTTTTCTGCAATAAATTATCTATTTTCTTCTATTTTCGAATCATTTACATATGTACAATTTCGTTCCATTCTGACAACTTTTTCTTGTTTCTTTTCTTCTAGAAAAAGTTGTATATATATATATATATATATATATATATATATATAATTACTCTATTTGAAAGTCTAAAACTATTTGAATACTCATGATAAAAAATATTTTTGATATTTCGGAAATATAAACAGATGAATGTTCTGTAGTATTATAAACATTACTGATTGATGACAGCTTTTACACTTATCAAAAAAGAAGGTTTTACTAGTTTTGTAGGGGACTACAAAACTAGTTCTCTATACTAGACTTCTAACACAAATAATTATAAACTAGAAAAATCCAATATGTTAACCTGACGTTAAAATCTGGAAACTAATTAAATACTTCCATAGCTAATACGATGACGATACGAAACCAACAATGATGAAGTGTCAGCGATGATAGAGATTCTACTTACCTGACGTAATATCGAGACTATATATTGATAATCGTTCTACCTGTAATCGTCTAAACTTTCAACTCCAGTTGTTATGGATTTGATGTGAGTGTTAATTGTTTTTTATGAAAGAAAACTTACATAATTTATTACAGAACATTCCAGAATAGACTTAAATTGCTCTGAAAGGTCTACACGCAATTGGATATAATTGACGACCAATCAAAATCGTAAGTACATAAAGCGTTTAATGTCGAATAATGGCATATTAAAATATAAACTGATTTGTCAGATGTTATGTGATATCTCCTAATTTGGCAATAGAAATCCTTTGTCTCCATAAGTCGTCAGAAGTACACTGAAGAATATTCAGCCGAACTGATATTACAACTGTCGTAAAGTCGAGTCCTCAAGTTTATTTATTTCCTGTGTAGCGAGAGGGGTCACACAACTTTGGTAAAATGTTACTTATTTACATTTTGTAGCAATTGACACCCTTTATGATGTTATCCATGGGTACGACATTTTACACCTTTAGTTATCATATACTTGTACACCTACCTCGTGAGTCTTCAACTGGATATCGTACCGTCCACGATTCACCCAAAATGAAGTTTCTAGTAGGTAGTTTGCCAATCTGGATGAGCTTCATGTTTTCACGATACTCCGGTATCTATCCTTCTTTCTCAGATCGCTCCTTCTGTCACTTGGCTTTCCGTGCCTAACAGCCTTTCTCCTTTCTATCAATAGCTGGACAGTCGGCTTTTCATCTTTTTATCACGGGTCTTCCAGAAGCCCTCAGTCACCCCTTCCAATCCATTTCTTTAAACCCCCGGGGTGGGACTCTCTGATATCACTACAATATCTGATTGGAAGGAACACGTGTATGCCACCAGCACCTTCTATCATTTTCTCAACCGCCATTGATTCTTCAGGGATAAAAATCTGTCTGGACTAAGACACTCTAGGTCCCCACGCCTTATCACCCATATTCAGAGTCTAAAAATCTACCTGTCACTTAGACACTGAGAATTCCCTCCTTGGTATTTTTTCCTCACAAAGGCCGAGACTTCTTTCCATATCACTGTATCACGGCCATATGGGAGAAGTAAATAAATAAGGGGAAGCTTTCAAAATAAGTGTGTCCTTTCTATAGATAGCTGAGAAGAAAATGTCATCTGGTAAAAACTAACAGTTGAAAAATCAACTCTACAGCTGTTTTACCTCAGAGCGTGAGAAAAGAATCTATAAATTATTTTGAAAGAATATAGACCATCTGACAATTCTGTTCCCTTTTTAGGTGTCATGAAAAATAAAAGAGAGATAGTTAAAAATCGTCCGTCTATGAGCCGATGTTACACTGCCCAGAAAATTGAAAATGTTGCTTGTGCATGATTTTGTCAGAATTAATATATATATATATATATTTTTTGTTGTGTGTGTGTGTTCAATATATGTTCAATTGGATTCGCTTATCGTACTGTATGGAGAAATGAATTCACGCAAAAGGCCTCAAAGAAACCGGGCTTTACAATTTTCCTTTAACTAAGAATTTAGATTTAAAGGAGGAAACATAAGGCGTTATTATGAACTTGTAATTAAAATGAAAAATTTCACCTATTAAATTTGACTTATTTGCACGAGTAAAAAAAAAATGGTCATGCATATGTATTTTTTGTGGAGATTTTGTGATATCCTCTTTGTTGCAGCTCCCCACTAGATGGCGCTGCAGTATATGAACTTCTGAACCCTTTAATCGTTCTCCAAGGGAGCAATATGATCGCCAAAAATGATACCAACTTGGCTCCATCACCAACATTTCGCTATGTTTCTATTGAATCGTCATTTAATCTAAGAAACGGTGTTGATTGCGAATCTTACAATTTTAAGATGAAATAAATACAACAGAAAGTAATATTAACGTATTATACATGCATATATAAATTATTTACACTAATTTAGACTGTTCTTTATACAAGATTTATAAAAATGTTTTACTTTTGCTGAGCAGATATCAGCTTAGGAAGGTGATTTCAAAAATCGACACACAAGAGAGTTATGGGCGATATAAGTAAAAAAAAATTATTTTTATCAGCTTTTAGATCTACAGGCTTAAAATTTAACACATATGATCTTTTTTTCCTTCAGCTGAAACATGCAAAAATCTTTTTATTTTGTTTAACTTACAATTTACATAAAATTAACTCATTAGAAAATTATTTATCCTTCAAGCTGTATTGCTTAAGTTTTCAATTCACCTGTGCAAAGAATGGGCATACCAGCTAATATTACATAAGATTAGGTGATTTACTAAATTAAAAACCTTAATTGAATTAAAAGAAGTATTATATTTTAAAGAATTTAAATGTGTATCTAACTTCGTTATATTTTCTTCTTCACATTTGCTTTTCCGTCTACTTACCAAAAGTAGTGCATTTTAATTTCATAGTAAAATATTCTAACACATGATTAATGAATACGTAAGTTTTTTCCGCGTTACCTTCAAGTAAAAAGGGGAAACTATTGATTCCCAGCTCTGATCTTCAGAGAACTAAGTAGGATCAACTATTCAGCAGCAATCTCTTGTCTCTCCTTTTGAAAATCTTTTATTTTCATCGTGCGAAATGTTGAACACTATTTTTTTTTTTATTTTTGTTGTTACTTCTATTCAAAACGAAAAAAAAATGAGCTAAATATATCGATTTATTGGATTTTTTGCTAGAAAGTTTGAGTGAATGTGCTAAAAATGTAGCTAGGTTGAATGAAAAAAGTCTTGTGAAAGTGAAGTTTCAGAAAAAGAGAAAGAATAAGATAGTGAAAAGTGGTCGTTGTGTTTTCGATAAAGATGAAATAAAAAGTTTAATTCCTGTCTTACTGTTACTTGGGATCTATATCATGTGACATTAAATGTCTGATATGATATCAAATACTAAACACGTTAACCCACGATCACTTGCGTGGGTGTGTCTGTACACCCCAGCAACAAAAATCCTCTAGGATTCTAAAAAGAATGCGCAGAACCACGAATTTTTCTGCAGCTGCACATTTTAGATCATTGAACCTTCAGGACTGTTGCAATCCCTATTTCTCGAACGATTGGAATGTAATGACCTTCAAAAGTTTATCTGGGGGGCTGAGAACTCCCGCGAGAAGTTGAGCATATGTATACAGTCTGCTCTGAATCTTTAGAAAATGATTAAAATATTATTTTTCTATATACTTTCTACTATCATTATCTCATTAATTATAAAGTATATTTATTACTGGTATATACGTTGTATATATATACTGGTTTATGAAAAAATATAAAATTATGTGTTTTAAATTGAAAATTTTGTATTAGTTTAAATTAATGTTATGCTCATTTGTATGTCATAAATTTAATAATTTTATTTGTAAAATATAAAAAACATCTTGTACTTTAAAAATATGTATCATAATGACTTAGTTTTATTTTCAAAATTAAATACACGTGTTAAAAGTTTGGGGTGTTCTCTACACCCCGCGGGTAACGACGGTAGCAAAAACAGGCACGAGTGACCACGGGTTAAGGAAATTTTAGAAAATAAACTTAAACTATTATATAAAAATTATTGTAAGGCCTACAAATACATTAATAAGTGGCTAGGACTCTGCTAGTGGAAATGTGAATTGCATGACATATGTATTGGGAAAGTAACGCTTGTTGTTAATATGTTTCCTTGCGCTGAATTTTCTAACATGCATAGTTCTTTTGCTTTTTACATATGACCTTAGAAAGAAAAATTAAAGTATTCAATTAAGAATTTAAATATTTGGGTTCTACATGTTTAGATGGAATACATTCGAAATACGTGACTTTTATTTTCAGTAAATACTTTTTAAAAACATCCTTTTTGTATATATGTAAAGAATATCTTCAATGAAAAGCTATTGAACTTTTTTAAAGATCTGAATAGCAGGGGACGTTCAAAATGAATTAAATTCGAATTCAAGAATATTTATCACTATTACATTAAAATTTGCCTTATCTATGCTCACACACGCACAAGACACGACAGATTATAAAATAAATTCTAAGTGAGGTAAGATACGATATATATTCTTCTTGAAATTTGATTATGTATTCTTAAATCTTATGTAAATCTACCGTTACACGTCCGCATTGCTGGATATTTCATGATGCATAAATATATACTGTTTTATATATTTATAAATTGTCGATATATAAGTTCAAGGAATAAGTGTTCGATTGTTTTAAAAAACAGTATGATAACTCTCATCTCTTGATTTAAGCAAAAGTACCGGACTCCTAAATAATAATGGCTAAAACTGAAGTAAAATTATCTTTTACACTCATAACCCACTACCCTAAAGTGACATATTGTAAAACACATTTTTAAGGAATCTCTGCTCAAAATAAACATGCTTGCTAAATTTAGAAGTCTAAAGCTAATAGTTCAAAATTAATTTTTTTTTATCAATAAGCGCCGTAAACCCATTTGAGAGTCGATTTCCGCAACACCCGTTCTTAGCGGATTTCAATTCAACAACACAAAAACATTTTTAAAAAAGAAGAAATTATCTTTATCAATACGCTCTAGATATTTCCCTCTTCCCCATATGAGTCAATTTCCAGAAAATCCGCTCGTAGCTGATCCGCCTACTACTAAAGAAACATGCTTACCTAATTTCAAGTATGTGGATCCGCGTCAGTTCAAAAACAGGAACTTTCATCAATAACGCCTCTTAACCCATAGTAATCAGCCATTTAGGGTCGATTATCGTAAAACCAATTCTTAGTTGAACTCTACTCCATGAAAAAGAAAAGCCCACCAACTTTCCAGTCTGTAGACCTATTAGTTCTCAAACATGAATACTTATTTGTAGCCCACTTTAACCCCTCGAAACCCTCCTTGAGTATTGATTTTCGCAAAACTTCTTTTGTAGTGGATTTCTACCCTTGAAAGTAATTAGTGTACGGAAATTCAAGTATGTGTGCAAATTTAGTAGCTCTAAAACGGGAGTATTTATGTATAACCTCCTTAACACCTGATAACCCCCTTTTGGTCGATATTTACAAAAACAATTCTTATTTGTAATAGTCCCAAAATGGGAATATTTATTTATAGCACCACTTAACCCCTCGCAATCCCCTTCCCTTGGAGTCGATTTTCAAAACCTCTTTTGTTAAGGATCTCTATCCCATGAAAGTAATATGCCAAACAAATTTCAAGCATTAACATCTAATAGTTCCAAAACGGCAATTTTTTGCTATAATGCCCCTGAAGCCCTCGCAACGTCTCTGGGGTTCCCTTTTCAACAATACCTCTTTTGTAGAAGATCTTTACTCTATGAAGGGAACGTACTAACCAAATTTTATATATGTAGGTGTAATAGTTCAAAAATGGAAAAATATTTTATGTGTGATGCTCCTAAAACCTCTCGCAACCCCCTTGGGGGGTCTATTTTTCCAAAACGGGTTTTGTTAAGCATCTTTACTCTATGAAAGAAACATGTTTATACTAATTTCAAATCCGTAGGTCTAATAGTTCATAAAGTGGAATTTTTATCTATAACGCCACTTAACCCCTTCTCAACTCCCCTTGGATGTAATTGGCAACAACAACAAACACAACACATAACTGTTTACTACAATTCTTTGTTATAGCTTCTCTTTTGTTTCGTTCAGATGGTTACGTTTCTTTTGGTTTTGTTTTTCGAATCCTCGCATGAGTTGTCATTTACTTCAAAATATATAGACAAAAAGTAACTCTTCAACCTTCGATGGTGCAACGACAAGAATCAAGAATCATTTTATTACAATAGAACAGATAATACTAACATTTTGTTAATTTTTTTCATTTATTTGAATTTCAATATACATTTCTAAAACCATCAAACACATTTCGGAAAGTAAAATTTGCATACATATATAAATAAACGAAAAAAGAAATGCAGAACTTACAGATATATCGTAGCTACAGAGACTAAAATCTGTTGTCATATCTTTTAATTAAAGTTGTGCTACTTGATCGACAATAACATCAGATCCAGGCTCATTCCTCGTGGCAAGGTACTAGATGCACGCCTCTCGTTAGCTTAGCTTTGAGCACCATGCCGGTGACAGTACGCTTTGGCTCGGTTCCACCCCAATTTTGAGGGAGAACACCCTAGGCGGTGGCTAGGGTCACAAAAAGGCCTTTGGCTCGACTATTTAGAGGATCTCCATGATGCAAAGGCACTGCACATTTTAAAGCATCCACGCATTTTCCGGGATTCAAACCTAGCCCCTACAGCACAGTAGTCAACCTCACGAACCGATATACCGAATGGGCATATTTTATTCAAAGTGGACTGGATGATTTCAGAAACTATAAATAAAGTATTATACAAAAACAGTTTGAAATTTGAACTTTATCTTCTTAAGAAATCTTTACATTTTGAATGTATATCAATTTAAAAGCACTAATTTACGCTGTACTCTAAACCATAATCCTAGTTAATATTTTTGTAATATGCGTTGAATACATATTTAAAAATTTGAAGTAGAAATTAACCCTCCGTTAGGCGCGAGAATCTTTCAGATTCGGTGCAGTGCCCCAGCAATGGGTATAGGAACACGCCCCTCCTCTCCTTTAATCTGTCTTTTGTTACTCGGCCTAGGATTCACTGTCAAGGATGAGGACTATTTCTTCATATTTCAGGAAGCAGGGTTCGTTGAAACTGATAGATGCAGATCGCCCAACAACGTCAGTTTTTATAACTTTGTACTACAGATAATTTTGTTTTTTTTTTCTTCTTTTAAAATAATGTAGTTTTACATTTTATATGAAAATAATTTGAATCACACACAAGTAATTTGTAGCTTCTGGTTTGTTTGTTTTTTCCTGGAAATTGAGATATTTCTTACTTTGGCATGCCTAACCAGTGACTATATTTTATTCAATCCTCAATGTAGCTGGAATAAACCCACATGATATCTATATGGGAATCGAATAAATCAGATTCTCGCTCACATATCAAGGAAAAGTAGGTCACGAACTTTTGAAAGAACATCTGCGAAGACGGTCTGAGTAAAACATGCACATACCCCATTCATTTTGATTCAGGATTGAAGAGATATGTGACATACAACGCTCCATTTAAAACGAAAAACCAAGAGAAACCTCATCAGAAGATTGGGAGAGAAGGTACTGTTCCTTGTTGTCAGGACATATCAAGAAAAAAGTATTAAAATTTTGTAATGTATTATTCGAGAAAAATCCATGTGACTGGAACATTGTAAGGAGATTTGTGAAGACTGCAACAAGACATATTAAAATATAAACAATTGTGACACAATGATAACTAAACATTGTCTTTTTGATGTTTATTTTTTCGTTTAAATATTTCAGTTTCTGACTCTATTTTAAATATTATGTTACGTTAAATGTATTTTAATGTCAAATATCGCCAATAAAATGATTAAATCATCTTCCAACGTGTAAGTATGAAGTGATGCATCTCAGAGATTACGCGCACTTGGCGGAAGGTTTAAAAAAAGAATATGTTATGACTTCAAGGAATGTGTTTCTGACTTTTATTAACTTTACTTTTGAACTTTTCTAAAGGCATATTCCAACTTTGAACTTGCATTGCTTTATTTATAGCTTTTTTGTCATTTCAAAATATTATTTTTACTAATTGTGTCTTTTAAGAAAAAACGCCCTATAACTATAGTAAATTGATTATTTTATCTTTTATTAACTTCTCACTCCATACCAACACGTAAGTTATTGACTTATTTCAGAATGCTGATTTATTTATTACAATCCTACTTTTCATAGTTCATTCCATTGCGTGCAGACATCATAAAGTAATTTGGCTAACTCACGATATACTATTACTTTGAACACACTACACAAAAAAGCAAAACAAAAAGAACATTTAGACAGATAGAGGCGTCTTGGGGTTATTATATTTGACACAAGGAAATAATATTTGTATATAGTTACTGGGATCAGGACTGACATGGTAAATAACACCTAGACGTTATTTCTTTTTCTAAGGCTTTATGTGTGTTATTTTATAGAAAGACTGGCTAGACAGTTCGATGAAGTGTCTTAATGAGAGCACATTTGGCAAAAGGAATGAAACCAGAATGTCCGTGATATGTTCAAAAGCACATTCGCGTTTCCAAAGTGTCTGTAGTTTTTTCTTTCTTCTTTGGTTTAGTTACTTATATTTTACTTTCTGTGACTAGTTTTGACTCTTTTATTCCAGTTATATAATAGTTGATGCATATAACTCATACAACTATACATTGTAATGCTCATACAAATATACAGTGCAATGATAATTTAAGATAACAATACGTTTTATTGCACAATTACACTTTCCTTAGATTATATTATTTCAAATCCTTATTCATATACAAAATAAAGATGTATTGAATAAAAATATTGAACAGTTTATTTAGTAAATAAATGCGTTGACTTAATAAAATAAGCAAGCAAAATTCAATTAATTCAGTAATTTTTTTTTAAAAGATTGTTTACAAAAAGATATGTTTTTGTATAAAAATATAATCATTGGTAGTAAGATGCAATTTCATAAATGAATTGTATCAAAATTTTAATATAAAATACATGAATTATATAAACAATTGTACTTTTATAAAAAGTGATCATACATTAAAGTAGACTTTTATTTAAAAACACAATTATTATATATGGAAGAAAACAAAATGTAACAAAAAGTTTTCGTATTTTAAAATATGCATGATGTACTATGTAGGGATTTTAGAAACTGCAGTGGTGCCTCATTCTGCGAGTCACAAACAACACAGGACATGAATGAAAGCCCCTAAGGTAACGGACTACGTTCGGAACTGTTGTTTTACAAAATCATGTAGATGGATAATTTTCATGGTATTTAGTGTCACTTAGATTAGAATTCATGTACAAAATTGTTAAGAATATTATTAGAGTCAAAGGTTGTCTAAATGCAATATTTTGGAAAAAAAACGAACATAGAATTATCTATTTTCAAAACATTCTCCTTTCATGGAAAATGCTCCTATAATAATATTTTGCCTATAAATAGCTCTGATCTCTGATCAGAGTCTGAGCTACAATTTTTGAAACGTTTAAGTTATAAATGGATTTATCCATATTTTAATATAACAAAGTGGATAAATTATAAGAAATAAAAAACCACCGATACATTTGTCAATTGGTAGTAACTCTGAAAATAATGTGAATTTTTAAAATGCCTAGTTATAGGTCTCTGGAGAAAAAAATCTCTGTTTTATATAAGCATAATATTATTATAGGAGCATTTACATCAAATTAGAATATTTTGAAAATGGGTAACTCTAAGTTCATTTTTTGCCAAAATATTGCATTTAAATAATGTTGTATTCTAATAATATTCTTCAAACAATTGTTTGCATATTTCATACTCCAAATGACATTAAATATAATGAAAGTTATTCATTTATATGCTTTTTTAAAATCAGGGTTCCGAACGTAGTCGGATACCTTAACGACTGGTCCAACAAGATATTTCTTTTGTCTTCTTCGTTTAAGGCAGGAGTCGGCAACCTGCGGCTCGCGAGCCACACACATGCGGCTCTCTGGATGTAAAGCTACGGCTCTTTGGATGTAAACCTACGGCTCTTTAGTTCCATATGCAAATATTATTTATTTTATCAAAAAAAAATAAATAAAATAAAATAAAAATCGTTCTGAATTGATTAACGAGGATTATACACGAGGATTATATTATAAAGTTTCTATAGAAACCACATTTAACGATGAATGTCCATGTGTCTCTGCCGTCAACGGATATTCCACATTCTTCAGCTGACATTTTGGAACATTTTGTAATGCTCTTTGCTTCCAAATCAATGTCATTCATGGCACCTTTAGCCGTTAGTGTAGCAGCAGCCAAGACTTTCTTTCACAAAGTCCTTTTGTCATACAAGGCCAGTTCAGCTTAGCACATAGCTTTTTCACCGAAGAATGTCATCTTTCAATCACTCACCTTCCACAAATAAGTTGCAAATTAATAACACTTTGCTTTTTTAGCTTTTCAGTAGCTGAAAAAAGGACAATAAAAGTACACTTGGAGCATTTTGAAGTCACATTAGAAGTCAGTCCAAACATATAATCTTCATGCAGGTACAGATTGCTTTCAAAACAATTGGAGAAACAAAGTTGAAAACACACTTCCCAATTTAAATAAAATATTCTATTACCTCTTAATGTTCCACTAAAACATTCTTTGTTCTGTGAAAATGCCTTTACTTATTCCAGTTTTTGTTCATTACAAGTTTGAGCTTTATCCAAGTCAAGAACACTACAAGTCAACAGTTCCACTGTTTTTGTGAATCAGTCACCAGCATAGTTGTGTTTTCAAGAGGTTAATTTAATCCATTTGTTACCCGTTATAAGTAGATAACAACAAAAGCCAAATTTTCAGAAACAATTAACGATTAAAAATTGTACAATTAAAACGAAAAAGTTCAGTTTTTTGAAGAAATTTGGGAGCAACATTCGCAAGATTCAAATCAAAACAAAACATGTGAGGTCAGAAGAAACAGATGTTGAATCCAAAAGTCAATTAAAGATTGAAATTGATGCTTATCAATAAAATATAGTTTTGAAAAGTTGTCAGAAATTGTTTTAAAATTATAATTGGTTAAAATTGCAAAAATTATGGGTAAAAAGCATGTTAAGCAGTCAACTTCCGGTTTCGATTTCACCTCTTCCAGTTTTGATTTCACCGCTGTGATAATATTTTAAACAACTGTAACTTCTTTTCTAATTATCGCACAGACAAAACAAAGGCAGATTTAGAAAGATAATCGTTTGAATTTTAAAAATATCAAATAAAAAAGAAAATGTGACTTTTGACCGAAAATGACGTTTTCAACGTAGTCGGATACCTTAAAAGTAAAGCTTTGTAGAGTTGAAAAGCAAGTTGCAGGTCCAGAAATGTATGTACGTAATGCAAAAAAAAGTTGACAGCTTTAAAAGAAATGCCGCGAATTGAGGCACTTTATTCGATGCATGGACAATGTTGCCAGTTCGTGCGATTTTTCGCGAATTTTGCTACTTTTGAAAACCCTTCTCTACGTTTTTTATCCTATTGCTACTTCGCGAATTTTACGCTACTTCACTTGATGTTCCCGCTACATTTTGCTACTTTCACCCACACTTAAATGTATAGGACATGTTTAAAAAATGCCCCTCCCCAAATTTGGTGACTTTACTTCCCTATGAAATCATGGGGAAACTCCGAAATGACACGGAACGCAGTAGAAAGTTGTTTTGCGATGTCTTTTTGAATAAACTGACAAGCAAAAGTAAAATAATTTATCCAGAATCTACAAAAGAAATGTATCAAAGATGTCATAATTTTCTCAGGACTTCATGTGGATAACTTTTAAACCGAATCCCTTCAAATTATGTAACTTTAAAAAAGATAAATAATATTTCCACTGATATTTTTTAAAATTTAAAATCGTCCTTTTTATGATCTGACTTTGGAATTAGCAGACCAATCTACGAGTAAATACGATCTTCTGGAAAATCAATGGAGACAAATTTTTAACAAATACAGTTGAAAGATATTTTTTATTCAGTATCTGACCTTTTAAATGATGGAGCATTATTTTGTCCTCACATTTTTATTATAAAAGATGCAATTGAAAGTCAGTTTTTAAGAGATTTAGCTAAAATTTTTTAAAGCTTGACATCAACAATTTCAAAACTAAAGAATCGAATGTGCCTTGAACTGTTGGATTCAATTCTCAGAATTAAAATGACTTTGGAAGAACGAGGGACTTGTTACGTTGATTTTATTTCATCGCCACAAATGCTTCAATATAATTCATTTATTTATCCAACTCCCGTACTTGGCTTCTTGAACATTTGATGCCGAGCCTCCCAATACCGACTGACGATGTCATCAGCCGGGTTAGAATATAATTCAGAAATTTGTAAAAAAGACATAGCAGATCACGATATTGAGTAGGAAGAATTTAAATGTATTTTAAATAATTAAAGCATTTTAACGTATTTTTTAAAACAGAATTACAAAATTAGCCAAAATTAAAAAAATTATGTTTATAAATTGCAAGTGAAAATCGATTCGCTACTTTTTGCTACTTTTCCCCGTTTTCGTGCTACTTTGCTGCATGAGTTTCTGGCAACTCTGCACATAGAATATTCTTCCAGATTGCTACAGTGAGGTGAGGAATTTGGCATTTGGAGTGCTGACTATCTTCAGATCGACATATTCGTGCGAGCAAGCTTTCTCTTGCAAGAATTTTATTAGCAGTAATGTAAGAAGCCAACTAACAAATGAAAATTTAGACACTTATTTGAAACTTTAAAAATAATAAGTTATGAGCCAAATTTATCCAAACTTTCTAAAACCATGCAAAGCCAACTCTCCCATTGAATTTTTTTGCTCAATTGTTTGTTATTAAAGTACAAGTTAGTGTTGTAAAAGTAAATGTTTAATTGTTTAAATTTTTTACTTAAATAATATGCAATTATCTAATAATGCCATATATATATTATCTAATTTGTTGTGAAAAACACTGCTTATTTATGAATAAATAGATATTTTTTCTTATGAATAAATATATTAGTTTTTGTTGTTGTTTTTTTATCAAAAAACTTTATTTATGCAAGTGCAATTTATTGTTGGCAAGAAAAAATTTTGTGGCTCTTTAAAAACTTTGAAATTTTGTAAATTGTAATTTTTGACTCTTCCGACTTAAAAGGTTGCCGACCCCTGGTCTAAGGCATGCATTTCGGAAAAGAAGGTGGCCAGTTTAAATAACACTGCACCGAAGCAGCACTCAAGGTCACCATAGGTCTTCATCTCCTCCGTCACCAACAGCCTGTCGCCAAATTGGTGACCCAGGAATTGAACACTAGCTGGTAGGACAGTCTAACAAGACTGATTGATATTGATTTTGCATAAAGAGTCTAAGACAGGGGTACTCAACCTTTTTTTCTGCTGGGCCGCATACATATGCTGGCTATTTCACGCGGGCAACAAACATTGATAGCAATTTCACGCGAGCCACATCATGAAGATAAAAAAAAGGAAGGGGCTATCAAAATGTGGAAAATGGATCAAAATATTTTAACACTTGGTTTACTCCTGGTTAATTATTTTTCTTTGTCACTAACACTGAATTAGAAACATTTAAGAAACACTCCTTCACAATTTCTGCTTCAGGTAAACGGTTTCATATGATTACCAATATTATAACAAACTTCATAAAATTCATGTCTTTGTTCCCTCTGCAACATTACCACTGACAAACACTTTATTGCTCTTGCAACGATTATTCAATAAATCCTATTTATTACCTCTTGAAAGAAATTTTTGTTGGAAAAGTATCATCGAATGTTTCCTGCTTATTGGTATGTTTTATGTACAGCTCTTTCGTGACAAATAAAACAATTACTAATCCATATTTTTTTTTTCACCACAAAATAGTCAATCTCACAATTGTCTTGAAACTAGTATATATTTTCTTCGAGTATTTTTCGCTCGCAAGATATGAAAGATAGTTAAAAATTAGTTTCACCCATAAAACTGCCATTACTTCACTGTTGTTGGTTATCACTAATCGTAACCGGTACAAATTTTAAAAAAATTTGCAATCGTACGTCATCTACAGCAAAAAGCAAAATTTATACACTTGATTTCTTGACACCAAATTTTTAATATATTGTTCTTAAATAAGTGAATTTTTCAGAGCAATGGGCACTAACCGGGCCACTTAAAAAGACTCGGTGTGCCGCAGGTTGAGTATCGCTTGTCTAAAACATTCTCAATAAATCATGACTAGTGATTAAAAACGGCAACGGCACACGCGTGATCTAGACCCTTCATCTCAGTAAGCGATTGCCTGTAACATCAACGGAAAAAATGTTCCAATAGTACTGAAACCTACTGCAGATGTGCAGCAACTGCAGTAATTGGCTGGAAAAACACTTTTCTCTCATTGTCATTCAGAAAGTAACACAGAACACAAAACAACTTTCTTCCCTAGTAAGAGGTCTCCCTCTGTAAGTCACAGACAACAAAGGACAGGAACAGAAGCCCTTAACGATTGACTCGAATAGGGATTTCTTTCGTCTCAGTCGTCAAAGACATGAACGGTGTAGCTATGGACCGATAGGTATGTGGATGAAATTAACACCCCTGCTAAGATGAAAAGCTTATCACCGAAAAATAATTGTGTGCTACTTAGACATTAAATCGACATAAAATATTTGAAAATATTACAGTTTGTGATGGGTCCATCAGTGAGCCTGTAACTAATCCTCTTGGGGTACATTTATTTTTTTAAACTGTTGCTCTCTATTGAAAACTTTCTCCCTAAGAAAAATTTTGATTCATTCAAATGAATGGTTCTATTTAAGAATTGACTTTTAGGTACTCTAAGTTAGTTGAGAGCTAGTTGAGTGTTAGTCAACAAGTAGTATCTAGATAATTAATTATTGCTAATTGGCAATTAAGTTATAAAATGGAGTTTAATGATAAACGACTGGAGGTCGTACAACAAATAACAGAATTGCGGTGAATTAGAGCGTAGACGTCCAACGTGTTCTAAGAGCAAATGAATTAGATTGTACTCAAATAGTATGTAATATTTTTGCCATGTGGTTGCTTTTATACTTAGTAGTTTTGTGCAATTCCTACACTAAGATGTTTTGATTTAAGTTAGAGAAATAATATATTTAAATAAGAACTTGATTATGACTTATTTTTACTCAAACACCCAAACACCAATAAACTAATTGAGGGATATTATAAGCTTTAGTGTCATTTTATTGTTGTTTACATGTTGCATTTTAATATACATTTCCCTTCAATTGTATTTAGCGTACAATCACATCAAGAACCTTGAATCAAGAAGTGGGGTGGTTTGCTGAACCGCATGTACTCGCAAATATAGTAAAAGGTCACCTGGAGCAGCTCGTCATCATCATGGCACCCACTATTGCGACCTTTATTGATAAATGCGTCATAGAGATGCATTGGAGTTGCCATACTCCAAACCTTATATAGAAATAGCTTAAGTTATATTTTTAGCCGTTCTGAATGTAGTATCATGGTCACTTAAGACTTTTTAAGGTCCTAGGCCCCTGTGCAAAGGCAGTAATTAGCAGTGACCCCCATCCCCGAGCCGGTCCATGGATCAAATGGTACCAACTCCCAAAGAGCATTGAATTATTTCCATTTTATTTACTTTGAAATATTTTTATTTTTATTTGTGCGACTTTTTATAGAAATCACTTCATATTCCGTGATAAATTCCTTTATATTCACTTTATGGTGTAACTGTATTTAATTCTGAATTAATTTTTAAATAGAATTAAATTAAAATTATTAAATCCACAAGCAATCTAAAATATAAACAATAATATGCTTCCTCTCTCCTCTCATAGGATCGAGTAAAATTAACAAACATTGACCGGTCCGGAGTGATAAACAGATTGGGTAGCATTGGATTCTAGCATGCATTGTCAAATAATCGTACAAAATGAAATTTAAAACAAATAAATGTGCACACATACCTCACAATCTCAAACCTATGCTCACACATGTTCGATCGTTGACCTAAGCTCCGGACATGGAAAACGGCCATCACGTATTAATACAGTCTTTCCCCTTTTTTCCTGTTTACATGCATTCTTAAATTCCCTGTTTTTCGGGGAATATGTACTTGAAAGGTATTTGACTCTTAAAATTACTCGGATCATGATTTTACTAAGACTTATTGGAGGGCGAAGCGAGATCCCCATCGAATACGAGTCCCTGTGATCGGGCACAGTTAGCCCATGCCTTAAGACGTCCCCGATGATAGGCGTACTCGTATCGGCAGCCAAAGAGAACACACGTGACATCATTATTCGGGCCATGCATCTGGTGTGATGGTTTGGGCAGGCAATGAGAGCAGGCATTCAATTCATCTGGTCCTTGGTAATATAAATATGCAGCAATACTTTTTACGGGTATTAAAGGGATTTCTTTCTATACTTCAGACCTCGTAGAAGTCATATTTCAATAAGCTAAAACAAAATTGGATATTCTCCGTCGTATCCTGAAAAAAGTTTAACCTGGCCAGCACATGCTCTTTATTATTGAAAACTTCAAGTCGGTCAGTGGAAGACGGCTCCCGTTCGATAAAGTGCAGTATAGACTTGGAATGAGCGAGTAATTAATTATCCGTATCTGTATTACCACCTTAGGTGGATAGGCTACTAAATGAGAGTCATTTTAACACCCAGATGCGGTAGCAGTGTGCTCTAAATTTGGACCATGTATACTCCAAAACTTCCAACAAATATAACTGTTCTTCCCATCATAAAGTTTGTGTTATTTGATTTTTTCCCAGCGTTTCAATTTTAATCACCAGCAGTGTATGTAAGAGGAATTTTCAAACACTGGAATGTTAAGGTATTAATATAAATGTTTCATATCACCAAAAATAAAGTTTACACTCCCGGTCGAATTTATGAATGTGGAAAGATTCTCAAAACTCTGGCTGATTTAATTGTCTTGTAGTGGATCCCTGCTCACCGTAGCATCGAGTGAAATGAAAGAGCTGATTTACTGGCAAGGAAGGGAACAAGTATTCTACAAACCACTTATAACCATATGACTTTTTAATTCTGCAAAATTCCTAACTACCTTAGAATTTAAGAGGTGGTTTGTCTGCTACTTTTCAAACGAAGCTTAGGAAAGGCCTGGGAGTGTCTCACTAGTTCAAAGCCGGTCATTCCTCATTCTCCTTGTCCTGTAGCGGTGGAGTCAGTAGCGCAAACAAGAGTTTTTCAAGGGGGGCGAGTTCAGGATCGAATGTCCAGTATTCTCATATCAGGCTCCAATACGCCACCCAACATATTCTTTTGAATTTGCCATTTTCGGGAACAAAAAGCATTAAAATTAATTATTGAATGAATAAATAGCATTAATTAATAAAATTAATTATTAACAATTACTTCATAATTGTTTTACGTGCTATATATACATAGGATTATAATCAATCGAAAAAATCAAGTGCTTTGGGGAGGGGCTCTAGACGCGAGAATCCCCCATTCCCTTTTTGTGTATATCGCTGCATGGGGGTATTTCGTCTTTCTACTGGGCACGATTGTTAAATGTCTATCTTTTTAATACTCGATTAAAAGGCCACTACAGTCTGTACTCTCTATAGCTCTTGTACAGTCTATGGATAAGGACCATAGTGACAAATCCACTGCATTATTGTCTTTTAATTCTATTGTTCTCAAGTATTAGGAAGCGAGATCGAGACTAATGACCTAGTTTCCAAATGTCTAGCATTTGTATAAAATACATTTTCCCATATTCTAGCATTACTCTTTTTTCCATAAAATTCTTAGTTCTGACAAATGATTCGTATCCATTGCTGTGAAAAGGAGAATCTTGAAATTCTTTATTTTGTTTTTCCTTATATTGCATAACCGAACTTACTTAAGAGTTTATTATTTTACAAAACTTATTATTTTCCAACGTAGCTTTAGTAAACTTTTCTTTAAGCAGTTATTTTAATTCATCTCCTGACACTGCTTAAAATATATATGATTGTTTACACTTTAATAACTTATTCTAGATTTAAAAGATTTTATTTTTTGCTGCATTTAATGATTCTGACGCCGTGGGTTACAGCATGGGACTCCGTGCCGAAGGGCCTAAGTTCAATACTCGATCCCACCAAATATCATCCGAGTACTCACGGAGTATGTCCTCCTTAAATCAATGGATTCTGAGGTCCTGTAGATGGTAGCAGCAGAAACCACCGAAGCAGGTTGCAGGAGAATATTTTTCTTCCCTCTAGCACATGCCTAAATTGTGGAAGAGAAGATAAGTGGTGTAGCCTTCTATGGTGTAAATGTCCAACATGTCTCAGCTTCTAGTAATTTTCCTTTCTTCCCTTTGGGAAGGACATGACAACAATAACATTCTAATCAATGTATAATTAATATTTCGTATAATAAATACTCAATTCTAAAGGCTTTCTGAAATTTATTTAATTTCTTGAGTACATTTTGGTTAAGTAAAAAAAAATCCTTCGAAAACCCATTATATACGAACTCCCTGTGGAAACAGTATTTACTTTTGTCCTTAATTCATCTAGTCAAAATTCATCGAATTATAAAAGCGAGTAATATAATATTTATTCTACTGATTAACATTATTTATTTTGCGTAGGTGGTAATTAATGTATTATACATATAAGTCTTAGTTCTTTGAGAAAGTAAGTAAATAGTATTCATATGTGCATATCTTTAGTCATTAAGCCTCTTATTTTGAAACAAATATTATTTTTAAAACATTGAATTCTTTGAGCACTGAATATTTTATTTTCTCACAATGTGACTTAAAATATTATTTTAACTTTTAGTAATAATTCCTTTTTAAGAAGTATTTATCTTTTTATTGTGTTAGTAATACAAAATCAAACAAGAGCTATTTTAAAAAGAATTGTGTAGCTACGTGATCGTTAATATTCTTGTACAAAAAGTAGTTATATTCCTTGCTCTTTTTACATTGTCTTTTTATTTTGTAATTTAACTGTTTAGTTATCTTATCGCTATTGTTACAACTGGACAAAAATAAATAGAAACTGTTAAACAAAGAATAACGTATTCAGCTCTAAGTAAGCAAGTATACTTAATTTTTTTTTTAATATGTGTTGAAAGAATGGGAAAATATAATGGAGTATAATGTCTTTCATAGAGAATTTATGTCTTATACAGTTTGTGTAAGATACCACTTTGAGAATTTTCTTAAACAAACGTAGAATGCCTCAACAAATATTGTTTATTAGTTTTATAAGCGATATTCTATTCTGATTTACATAAAAAATATGTGCTTATTTTATAAAGAAAAATATATATTTTTTGAATTCATCCGAAATTACTACATAAAATTAAGTTCGAAAAATAGAATGAATGAATATTTATTAATGTCTCACATTAAAACTACAGTTAAAGGTTTATTTGTGACAGACCTAGTAAATATGAATCTTGATCAAGTGACGAGGACGTCGCCTGAGAGTTAGCACCTCCCTCTCTAAGCTATCACATCAAGATCAACTGGGGGATTTTGACAGTTGAAAGATTTGATGTGCATCAGTCAATCTATATATGCAGCAGTTCTTCACTGAAACAAGGGCTTGAACTCATGACTCTCCGGTCACCATTTCGTAACCGTAACTAGTAAGCTACCGTGGCCACAATACAATAGAGAAAGTTAAATGGTTATAGAACAGGTTAAATATTGATATTTGTTTCGATTTGATGATTAAAAAATTTCTTTTAAGTAGATAATAAAAAGTGCATTGAATTAAATACAAAAACGAAATCTAATGAATACTAGGTTTGATTTTTTTTATTTACACAAAACATTTACCAATTATACCATTCCACAATATCCTCGATACTTAATCAGCATCTGCCTTGATTTTATTGAAAAAAATATTCCCATCAAATATTTTTACACAAAATAGTACATTACACTTACGACAATAAGTTTTAAATTCAGCGGGATGAGAAACACACACATACATTATATATAGTCAATTCTCTAATTTAAACCTACGATAATACAAACCTTTCGCTAATTTGAAGTATATGTTTAGCCCCTAGAAATCTCTTGAAATTTTGGATTAAAACGATATATTTTTGTACAGTTGATATTTCGAAATAAAACCTGCTGCTGGCTAGACTACGACACGCAATAATTCGAAGTGAACTTATATAGCTCTCGACAATTTGAACACTCACTATCATATAGAGTCCTGTAGCAAACAATTTAGAGCTTACATGTTTCATGTTGTATTGTCTCATCGTGTCTTCCTTGTAACGTACCTCTTTGATGACCATCCATCTGCCATCTCTTTTTTGTGGTCCGTGTGTAAGACACGTTTAATGCTCTCCTTATTTAAGTAGACACTAGACCGGTCGCACTTGTTGTCAGCCGTCCATATCTTGCGTTTAACACGAGGCTATGCTACGCATGCATTCAGAAAGGATGATCCGCTATGATGATGAAGAGATGCATATGATTGTGTATTTGGCGTTGAAGATCCATGACGATTTATGACTCATTTGTGTGACTTAAGGCATGTGGTACCAAATAGGGCACGGACTAGACTGAACCCAAACTTGAAGAACCAATGGTGTTGGGGACAGTGTCTGAGGAAACAACAATAGATTAAACAGATTTTTTCGTCAAAAAAGATTAAGTATGTGCGTTATGTATTCTTTTAATTTTGTTTTAAGTACATAAATATATTATTTTAATACAAGATTTTAGCTTCTATATAATATTTATATTGTAAAATATATACACTCTTTTTTAAAAATATTTAAAAATAATTTAATACATATGTACAATTGTTGATTTACTACTTAGTTTCAAATTTAAACGTGTTAAAAAAAATTTCTCTTCTTGATTTAAAATTCGAAATCTTGATAATTCGAAGTTTTTCAGTGGCCCCTTCAACTTCAACTTCTTTTGTCATGTAAAGTTTGGTTCTAATTGACAAGACATCTTTCTACGTAAAGAGTACATATCTTCTCCTTTTGTCAAAGCTATGGTGTTATATTAGTACATTTAAATATTTTTATGAGAATATTTTTATGTGATCGACTGTCTTTCAAATATAGGAAAGATCCCGCAAATTATAGTCAGGTTACTTCAGAATAGACTATAATTTTTCCGGCGGTGGTACAGTAATTGTAACATATTTAATGGACAGAGCTACATATATTGCAATTTATACATACTCATATTATCAGGACAATTACTATAATTGAAAGAATAATAGTATTTATTCCAAAAATGATCTGCTTGCGATGTAGAGTGATGTTGCCTTAAATCGGTCGTGGCTAAACGTTGATTTTCTGAGGAAGTTAGAAAAATAAATGTTAGCTCTGGCATGTCCCTCGCCACTTGACTATGGCTTAGAATTCTGAGGTTCGTTGCTTATAGCTAATATGCTGCTTCAAGGTGAATTATATTTTAAAACTAAATCAAATCAAACTCACTATTGGTTTTAGTATCATCTACACCGACTTGGTAGAGTCCGAGATTTTTGTAATAGTATATCCAATTTATTTTATGATAGTATACCTCTAAAAAAATGTGAAGAAAGCAAAAAAGTGAATAAATTGTTGCGCAACAGCCATAAATGAGAATAAAATTAGAAAATACAGGTATAACAAAACGCAATGCAGATAAAAAGAAGTGAAAGAAGTTGTATGGGAAATTTTATTAATTGGAAAATTATAAAGATAGGACATGAAATATGGCTTCAGGGCAAACATTTGGTTACATGTAAATGATAAAAAATAAAATTAAAAACACTGATGGTTTGGAAATGATACAGGATGTTTAATGTAATGATGAGATGAAGTTATCGAAGACATTGGGAAATACAGGTCCAATCTTGACGAGGTTCTATCTTCAAGTCTTAGGCGGTAACAAGAGACCTTGGTCATGCAGCAACGCGTCGTTCCCATGTGTGTCAAGCATGTTTGATCGGATCAATACTAGGAAAGCCCGATGGTCCTTACGCCGTATTCTTTCAGTTTTAAGAAAGTTCTTCCGCAAGACGAGTTGTATGATGTCTTGCAGTATTCTGCAATAAAAGTAAGGAATCACCAAAGGCTGCAGTGCCATGTACGACATAGGGTATCAGGATCTAGTTTGCATACCTTTGAGCCCTAAAATTGCAGATACTACGCCCTCCTATGACGCGATTCCAGCTCATACCATCAAACCACCTCCTCTGTAATCTGACCTTTCCTGAAAGAATATGGGGTAATTATCAGTGCTTCAATTTTTTCTATACCAAAAGGCATCTTGGGTTACACTCTAAATTGAATCAGAACTCGTCCTTAAATGGCGTTTGACTCCAATAATTGTGCATCCAATCACGATGTTCAGCAGTCCACTTTCTTTGGACAGCACGGTGTCTTGGTTTAAGGTATCCGACTACGTTCGGGGAACCGTGGTTTTAAAAAAAGCACATAAATAGATATATTTCATAATATTTAGTGTCAATTTAGATTAGAATATATGTATAAAATTGTTTAAAGGACATTATGACAAAAAACGTTATTTAAATACAATATTTTGGCAAAAAATTAAATGAGAATAACCTTTTTTCAAAACGTTCTCCTTTTATATAAAATGTTTCTAAAATAGTAATATTTTGCTTATATAAAGTAAGAACTTGTCCACAGAGTCTGAACTAGAATTTTTGAAACATTCAACTTATTTTTATAGTTACCATCAATTGAAATAATTATTGGCCTTTTTTTTTCTCTTAAGGTTTCTCTCCTCTATTGTAGTGAAATATGGATAAATCCACTTCTAAGTTATATATTTCAAAAATTCTAGTTCCGCCTTCGTACAGAAATCTGAGATATATACAGGTAAAATGTTATTATAATAGAAGCATTTTTCATAAAAGGATAATGTTTTGAAAATGGGTCATTCTATGCTCATTTTTTGTCAAAATATTGTACTTAAATATTTTTTTATTGTAATACTATTCTTAGAACAATTTTATATGTATTTTCTAATCTAAGTGACACTAAATATCATAAATATTATCCATTTATAAGCCTTTGCAAAATCACGCATATAAGGTCGGATACCTTAAGTGGAATACATACCATTGACCTCCATGCACACAGACTAATCAAATGATATCAATTTCGTATTGTTTGGACTGGGACCCGTCGTTCCGTTACCAAAAGAAACTGTCTTTCAATCTACGCCACATTGGGTGTTCCGTCTCGTAGACCTGGTAAAAGGATATATTGTTCACGATTTGCTGTAGTAGCACGTGGATATCCTTGTCCTAACCAACCTCGCGAATGCCTCTTTTTTTAAATCGATTCTATAGTGTTGCAATGCCAGTTTTTGAAACTTCATTAGCCTCCATTCCAACTCTTCTTATCTCCCGATAACACACCAAGCCATGGATTCCAGTAGATTGCATCAGTCACCTTTTCACAAAACAACAAACGAAATGTTAAGTTTCACCTCGGAGACAACGAAAAACTGTAGCCTCCTTCGAAATCCCAATTTGCGCGTTTGTATCTTTTTCTGGATTTTGACATAAAAAACGCTGATTTGCATATGAAGCTTTGAACTTATGTTTGCTATTACAATTTAGACTGAGTATGGTTTTTTACGTTAGTTTTCCGAAGAAATATTTGCGTAATCTTGTTAAAATCATGTGATTCAATAATTATTTTCATCAGTGTATATATCCGTAGATAATAAACAAAGCAAGACATAGACGTTTATTAAAAGCTGTGTTTTTATAGCGTTCATGTAATATGTTTATTAATAATGATTCTGCAAACAATTAAAATAGTTCCTCTCCGAAACATTCTCTTTGTTAACGCAACAAAATATTATACGAAAAAAGCATGTTTCTTATTGATGCATTTGCTGTTAAGTTCCTTTTAAAATTTGTTAGGGTTTATGTATAAAATGCAAATATATATATACACATTTTATTATTGAGCGCATGATAGCAAAATATGGGTATTTACATTTATGTATATGCTTATATCTTTTCTGACTTTTAACCACAGGTATATATATATGCACACAGAAACAACGATTTTCAAAATGAAGTGTTAGTTTAAAGGACAATATAGAAAATTAACAAAATTAAATTAAAGTTCAATACAAATATTTAAGTAATGAATAGTCTATGTCTTAAATCTGTGTTTCAAACTGTGGGGTGCGCCCCCCTATATAGGGGAGTGATAACCCTGCAAGGAGAGCGCGAATATATCGAAAAGTCGAAAAAAAGTTTATTTAAAAAAATTATTAATTTTCTGAAAATAAGCAAAATAAAATACACTCTGACATAATAAAATATAAAATTCACATTTACACTGATATAATACACTTATAAATGTATCAGTACCACATAAACAATGTGTTTCATAATTAATTTAACAGTACTAAGTTAACCAAAAATTTAATAATTTCCAGTAGCCCTATAGGCATTCAATAAAGTTATATACGAAATTTTATACTTCTCATGATAATTTGTACGATTTATAATTTGTCATATTGTGTAGCTTTGCATCAAAGTATATTATTATTGAATTCAATGCATAGTTTTTGTATGGAAAGGTGATTCAAAATTGCGTCGCAAGTATAAAAAGTTTGAGAAGCACTGCCTTAAATCAAATGTGTTTGCAATTGAAAAAGATAATGCATTTACTTAAAAAAAAGTATTACGCATAAGAATAAAATTGTTTTCATAGGCATAACATTGTATGTGTAAGGTGAGCATTGCTCATTGTTTCGAACATTATTATTTTCCCAAAAGAAAACAGTTTGAAATAATATTTATTAACTCATTTTTAAAACTGATAAGATTAATTAGCTTTTAATAAGTAAAAAAAAAATGAGGAAATAGCTTACATGGATACATAAATGTGTTGCTGAAATAATAATTTTTAGAAACTCTAAGGATAGAGGGAGAATAGATTAAGAATGCAGTTTACTGATGTTATTTATCTTTCTGTGCTCTCTTCTCGCATTCCAGACAAATCTCCTTTCCGAAATTGATAAAAGATCTGTGTTTGTTGCGTAACATTATTGTTTCACCAGATTCCACACATTCTTGTCATATCTTCTTCCTTAGTTTCATTCTTCTGCAAATAAGAAATAGTAAATTATTTCCTTAGTTGGATGGGTTTCTTTTTGATTCCTTTTGTATCTTACTTTAACATGAACGCAAAAAATGCTAAGTTTGTCAAACAAAATATATTTTAAATCTAATTCTAAAAGCAAGGTAGTGAAAAAACGAAAAGATAACCATTGTTCCTCAAGGCAATTGAATCTAAGAAAAATGCCATCATTTTAAAAATGCTATACACCTTGGTATAAATATTCCCTTGAACCACGTCAGGTGAATTTAAAATGCATATTTAAAATCTTTTAATATGAACACAGTTAAAAGTGCATTATTCTACGTGAAATACACTCGCGTATATATGTGCCTGCGTGTGTGTATGTGTGCAGGGGCGTAACGGACACACCCGTAACCCCGCATTGCAGGTGGTCCCAAGGTTCTAAGGGGGGCCCAAAAACTGACTGACGCCAAGTGCGTATTAGGGTTTGGATCCCAAACCCTGACTTTACGGGGGTAACTAATATTCTGTGTTCCCCCACTGTGTGTGTGCCATGAAGCGGAAGTCTTAGATTTTGTTTCGAACGCTACTCATATTCTTTACACTAGAAGACTTTGTATGAAAATTATTCGCATTTTGTGGAAGTTCAGGAATTCTCCTCATTCATTGATATGAATTCAAACTTACGAGACACTTTTATATTTTTTTCATATCGAGTAAAAATAACCGATTCCTTTAGCTGACACTCTTCCACCAAAGTTTCTCGTGAAAAAAATGCAAAGAATCTAAATTGCGTTTTATATCCTGACACATAAAACAGGTAAAGGACGTAGTCAAGTTAAAATAATCATATTTTGACCTCAACAATTCTCTAAATGGAGATTGAAAATCAATAGCATTTAAATTGCCCCATTGGTATAATTTCTAATAAGGCGACATTACGATTAAGTCGACTACAGTCAGCAACTGTAGCTATTAATTTACAATTTACATGGTATTCCCACTTCCGTTTGTAGCGGAATCGCAAAACTGGCTTTAAATTATTTAGATGAAAATTTTTCTCTCCCGCTTGATTATCACAAAGTTATTCAGGTATAACGGTTGATTCAAAATTAGTGTGAGCAGTTTTAAAAGCATAAAAACTATTTATGGTGAATTTCAATCGGCTTACTACTGGTTTTATTTAAAAAATGAAACATTTAAATTATTAATCAAACCATTTTTGTTAGTGGGACTAAATTATGGTACCAAAATTAAGTCCTCAATTCTGAAATAAAATTTTAAAGCTTTTAAAAATGTTTGCTAAAATTCTGTTACAAATAAGGAATTTAAAAATCAGAAAAGACATTTTTCTAATGTATCACTATCCAAACTTTGAAAAGATATAAAATTTGGCAGGCAATCAAAAACTCCCGGAAAAGAATGTGAACGAAAGGACGTCTTTAATGAAAGAGAAAAGAAGCCGAGAAGAGTTATCGTTGTAAAAAATCTTCTACCATAAAAAACTTTAGTAAATGAACTAAAGGTATCGCAATTCACTGTAAAAAAGTGAATGGACCTATCTGTCATCAAATGTCTACAAAGACCGTAGAAAATCGATGAAAAAGCTCTGGTCTGTATTTAATGCTATGGAAAGGTAGATTCAAAACATGGATGACTTCGGATGAAACACTGTTTCATCTGTCATCCCCAACTGACGAAACAAAGACACAATATATTCCAAGCGAAAAGTGTCGCAAAGATGTAGCTGTTTTGTAAAAGCAAGTTAGCCGTCAGGTATTATGGTATGGATGGGAATGTTCTATCAAGGCTTAAAAAAACCATTTTTGTAGAACTAATGGATAAAATGTATCCTACGTACTATCAGAAAAACACATGACCAAAGAAGGTAAATGTCTTTACCTTCGAGGAAAGCTTTCTTTTCATGAAGATTCTGTAGCAAGTCCTACTGAAAAATCAACTATAAAGCGGCTGAAAGATGAAAAAAAAATCTTTTTTTCTGAGAAATAGCTATCACTCCGCGTCTGTGATCCTTGCGAATATTTTTATAGGGGTATTTAAAGAATCAGTTAGTTAGATATAAAGTAAGAGCACTTCAAGTGCTTCAAAAAATATCAAAGAGGAAATTACAAACATTCCCCTCAAAATGCTCAAAACAGTTCTTTTGACTTGACCTAAGCATTTACGTAAAGTGTACTAAGCTAAAGGAAGCCACATTGAAAATTGCATGCAAATAAATTCATTCAAAAAATATGATTCTCTGAAAATGGTCGCATTATTTTTCAATCAACCGGTATTTGTCTTACAACACCGAAAGAATCACAATTGAATTTTCTTTACTTTGAGAGTTTATTTGAAAACTTCATGACTGCTAAGTATTTGAATTGTCCTATAAGAAAATGTAATAACAATTTACATACAAATTGTATAATTTTTCTTTCTTTGCATAAAAAATACGAATGAGGAATTTTTTTTATTTCATGTATTAAAATGAGACACTGTGAAAACATAAATTTAATTTTGAACTGTTACCCTGAAATTTAAATATGCATGGAAAAATGAGGAATATTCTGATATTTTTGAAATATTAAAAGAGAGATCATCCTTTCTGGAAAAAAAAATGTGTATCTTGCAAAACTGTTTTTTAAATTATTCTTAAGTAACTCATTACAAATTTTGAAAAATGTAGATAATTTTATTCTTTGAAGACACGTATCTTTAGGTATTCTAGATCATAACTGCAAAGTATTTACAAAACTCAACCACAACATTAGATATTTGGACTGTTTAATGACGCAAGTTAAATATATTTGATTGTGAAATTTCAAAGTGTGTTAACTCATATTTGAAAATCCTGTTAGCTTCCTACTTAAATTCTATATCCTACTATAGATTATATAGAACCAACATAATAAAAGTATTTTCCTCATCCTTGTTCTTCCCAGGTGCTAACGGAAATGAATTTCTCAACTACCTCAGAATGATCCTCTCTCTTTTACTCAAGAACAAAACTCCTCGAAAGAGCAAGAACCTCTCTCGAATGATGAAAGGAATGGAATTAATTGAATCTCCATTGGTTCGAAAACATTCAAAATAACTGAGTCTGTGTGAGGTGCTTTCAATCGAGAAATAAATTCTTTCGGAGATTTCCTTTTCAGATAACCTGATTAAACATGATTTCATTTTAATTTGTATGTGTGTGTATGATTAGTTTTTCTTTAATATAATGAGGGAAATTCGATTAAAAAAAATTTTTTTTTTAGTCATAAGATATTTTTTTGTACAAAAGTGCGATGCCGTAGGAACTGGGCTTGAATCCAGGAGAAGGCATGGATGTTTTGTAAATGTATAGTGCCTTCGCTGCATGGGGGTACTTTAAATAGCCATCGAGCCATAAAACCTCTCTTGTGGTGGGTGGACAGGAATTAGAGGTGGGAGGTCCTGACCACCCCAAGGGATTTCTCCCTCAAAATTTGGTGGAACCGAGACAAATTTTGTTGTCACCGGCATAGTTCTCAAGGCTAAGGCTAACTAAAGGCGTAAAAATCTAGCCTTTAGCAGTAAAGAATTTCGTGGACCTTGATCTGATGTTACTGTCAATCAAGTGATATAAGCAACAATAACAACAAAGATGATTAAACTTACTGTAAATGATAATAAGGAAATCAGTGATTCATTTGAGAAATATATTTCCAAAAATAAATAATTATTAATAAAATCTTTTAAGTCACATCGTT
Source organism: Trichonephila inaurata madagascariensis (assembly GCA_019973955.1). Classification (NCBI taxonomy): domain Eukaryota; kingdom Metazoa; phylum Arthropoda; class Arachnida; order Araneae; family Nephilidae; genus Trichonephila; species Trichonephila inaurata. Next base: position 202,762 of record BMAV01020076.1, read on the forward strand.
GTCAAAAATAATTGAATCGCATTGATTTCTGCAAGCAATGCCAATTTTAAATATATGTAATGAAAACTCTTAAGTTTGAAATAACTTCAAATAAATGATAAGTTATGATGTTACATTTGCATAATGTTTTTGAGAAGTATGGTAGATTATAAGTAGTAATTATAATTCATAATCAATTTTTAAACTTTCTCTTAAAATAATGCAACGTGCAATTCCAAAATTGAAGTTATATTATCCATATAGCTCCCTCTTTTTCGATGTATCCACTAAATGTAGCATAACTGAATTCGATTTTTAATTTAATAAGTATTTTAACACCTTTTGAAAATCATTATTTTAAAATAATTACCGAAGATTTAAATATAATTACATAAACAAAAAAAAAATTAACTCAACTAATTTAAAAATGAGAACTTTCATGGTAATGGGAAATTTGTGAAAATACTTTTAGGGAAAAAATTAAATATTTTCAAAGTACTTTCGGTTATCTCTGATATATTTTTATTTCATTAATAAATTACATGCGACAATGTTTTAAAAAATACTCTTCCTGCGCCTAGGAAATTAAACTTCAAAGTATTTAAACCCAAGCTAAAAATGTTTATTTATTTATTTTTATATATATATATATATATATATATAATTTTCAACAGAGAAAAATCTTAATGTTACGCAGACAATGTCTTTAATTACGTACAACTATTACATTCGTAGAAAATTAAAAAAAAAATGTTTGTAACTTTTCTTCGGTGTTTACGCTTTTCCCTCGTAATACATCATTTGTTTGCAAAATAAATTTTGAATAAAAGTTTCCGTTTTTTATTTCCGAAAAATTAATTAATTAAATTTAACTCACTTCTTTTAATGTACGTGAGAATAAAACCCCAAATAGAAAAATGTTTTAGAAAAATTTTCAGTCATATTTTAGTTTGACCAAAATATTGGTTGATTCATAAATAGTGTAACCAATTTCAGAAAATCATATTTTTTTATTTAATAAGGTTATTTACATGGAATTTTTAATGTGGTTTACTCTAGCACAGTACACTTTTCGTAAGCGTTTTGGCTAAGCTAAAAGAGATTTTTCGATCATTTTGGGTATTTTTCCAACTCCCCCTTAAATAGCTTTTTGAAGCCCTTAAAATACTCGTACTTTACGTCTTTTGAATTAGTATTTTAAGTATTCCCATAAAAATAGTTGCAAGGAACACAGAAAGAGGATAGTAATTTGTCAGGAGGAAGAAAATTTATTTTTAATCTTTCAGCCATTTTATATTTGATTTTATAGTATAAGTGCAGAATCTTGGAGAAAACAAAAGTTTCCTAGAGGGTAAAGATGTCTAATTTTTTTTTATCATTTGTTTCAAAACTTTATTCTGATAGTATTAAGCTTCAATTTTTAATTTTGGTTCTACAAAAAGTGGTTTTGTTATGAATTGAGAGGACATTTCCGTCCATACCATAACACCTGATGGCCAACTTGCAATTTTCATAACAACTGCGTCTTTGCGATGTTTGTTGCTTGAAATATATTTAATCTTTGTTTTGCCATTTATGAATGACAGAAGAAACTGTGCTTCATCAGAAATTATCCATGTTTTGTATCTATCTTTGCGTAACATTAAATATAGAGGCCATAACGTTTTCTTCGTGTTTCTACATTCTTAACAGACACTTGATGATAGACTTTTTTTATGGTCAAATTTTCTTTATCTGACGATAAATTGTCGATTGATATATCTATAGTTTCTTTGTCATAGGTTTTTGAAGCAAAGAATTTTCTACAGTGGTAATTCTTTTAAACTTTTTTCTATTTCATTAAAGACTCCCTTTCGTTCACATTTTTTCCTCGATCTTTTGATTGCGAGTCAAATTTTATTGCTAATTTAAATCTTTAATTTTTCAAATAAAACCAGTATTAAAAATGATAGAAATTCATCATAAATAGTTATATGCTTTTAAAATAGGTCATATTTTCAATCAATCGGTATTAAAAGAAGCCTTTTTTAACAAGCTGGTTTTTGTTATCATGGAGAATGTTTATATTTTATATGTAAAATGTGCTTCGTGGCATTGTCTTTTGTATTTGAACACTGAATGGATTTTATCTTCTGCTATCAAACTAATAGTTAAATGTTTATCAGTTATTTTCAAATTTTCGGGACACCTCGTGATGAATTGAGGAATGTATAATCAACACACATTCTCATATAAATATTGGAAAAATATATTTTGACAGGAACGATTCTTCCAATTTTTGTCCGCTTTTCACTTAACCCCTTCGAGCCGACATTTACGTATATGTGCAATCATAAAACACTCAAGTTCCTGATCATCACATATGAGCGCTGCCAGGGCCTTTCTCCTTCCAGAGCCAATCATCACATATCTCTGCCCCTAGCTCGGAACGTTTTAAAGCTCAGTGTTTTTGGGAATAGAGGGCATTGCATGTTCATAAGATTTGAGATACTTGTAGATTTGACCTTCTACTTGGAATGAGATAAATATTGCTCACATGCACGTGAATTTGGATTTATTATCATTAGAGGAATAGAATGTTTCCGAATTGAATACTTTATGACTGCTCTTGAAATGAACATGTTTTTTTTTTGTTTATAGTAAAGACGAGAGTTTTATTTTCACTAGAGCAGGGGTAATCGACCTTTTTTTTCTGCCGAGTCGTATGCATATGTTAACTATTTCACGCGGGCAGTATACATATGTCTGTTTCACGCGGAATGAGAATTAAAGAGGTGTGGGGGGGGCAGAAATGCTTTAAGACCAACATAATATAGAAAATTTAAAAGTCGAAATTGTCAAATTATTAAACCTCCTATTTTGTTGTTTTTATTATTTTTTTATAGTTTTTTTTTTTAACGGAATTTTCCTAAATTGTGTGTTTGGAAGCATTTAAAATTCACTTTTTCGAAATGTCTGCATCAGTGAACGGTTTCATATGATTACCAATAATAGAACAAATTCCATAGGGGGCCTTTGTTACCGTTGTGACATTACCACTGATAAACACTTTTTTACTGTTGTAAAGATTATTCATGAAAGCCTACTTATCACCTCTTAAAAGAGACCTTCGAGGAAAAGTCTCATTGAATGTGTATGTGTGATTCCTGTTTATTGGTATTTTTTAAATGCAACACTTTCGTGAGAAATCAAATAATTTCTGAAAAATATGCTTGTTTTTCACTACAGAATAGTCAACTTCCCAATCGTCTTCAAACAATCTATTTTCTTCGAATATTTTTCACTTGAAAGATATGAAAGATAGTTAAAAATTAGTTCCACTCATACAATGGTCGCTACTACACTGTTGTATATTATCACTAATCTTAAAAAAATCAATTCTCATTCATACAACGTCTACAGCAAAAAAAAATTGATATATATTTGATTTTTTAACAAATAATTTCCAAACAAATTTTCGTAAATAAATGAATTTTTCAAAACAATTGGTCATGACCAGGCCACATAAAAATGCTCGGTAAGTCACAAGTTGAGTATCGCTGCACTAGATCATTTGATTTGGTTTTGCAGTCTATGGTTTTTAATGAATAATTCGATGAAGTAAACAAAATTTGTCTTTTTTTTTAATTTAAAAAGGTCAACTTTTACAAATACTGACAATGATATGTTTAAGAAATTGTAAACAGAAAGTGACAGGAGTAAATAAAGTATATTAATACAAAACATATAAATCATATGCCGTTCGTGTAATATGCAGAACAACACTGAACAACGCGTTTATATTTCGGTATTTTTATGGATTAAGGCTTCACTTCCGGAACGTGAGCGACGCTCCTGTACTAAATTTCCGGCGATAGCGGTGCTGACGTGTCTGTGTCCTTCGTTGCGAAAGCGTTATAAATCAGACTACCAGGACCCAATGCTTTCTTGACAGTTATTATTACTTTGTTTATGTACATGTTTGATCAACTTTAGACTGATAATTTTAAAATAATAGTGTATTAACCCACTACTTCTCAAACTTTCAACATTTGGGACCCAGCTTTCAATCATAGTTTTCTACGCGCCCCCATACAATAAAACTAATGAAATCAATTATGTACTTTGAAGCTAAAGCTACAGTAGTACGATTTTAATTATAAAACGTAGACATTATCAAGATAAGTATTAAATGTCGTATGTGACAAGCCCATGGAAGTCACTAATAATTATTAAATTTGTTCTTAACTTAGTATTGAAAAATAATTATCAAATACACTGAGCAGTACTGATACATTTATAAGTATATTATAAATGCGTATTTTTTATTACATCATAATGCATTTTGTTTTGTTTCCTACGAGGAAAATAATAACTTTTTAAATACTAATCTTTTATAATTAAATATGCTTGCACCCCCCAAGTAGGTTTATCCCACCACCCAAGGGAGTAAACCCACAGTTTGAAAAACTCTGTATGAAACCTTCTTAGTATTTCCTGATCTGAGCTCGGTCAGGCGAAAAGTACCGATCTAGCTCATCCCATGTGGAGCTCGGTCAGAGTGAAAATTTACACTGTGCCGTTGTCATTCCCGAATTTATTTCACATGGGTATTTTACAGTTTCGAATAATTGATAAGTTTCACTCTGTGGAATTTTGTGAAAAAAGAGGATGGCCTTCTGCTGAGCACCCCACTTCATGCTTGTTTGAAAGACACTTTGTTGGCTACATTCTCCCAACAGAGAAGAAAACTAATCCAACACAGGACAGTGAATTATTTGCTGCTCAAAGAGATACAGTAAAAGGAAAGAAGAGAAACAAGATTCTACTCTCCATTTTACGATGTTGGGATATGTACAGTACCGTGTTTTTCAATTTATCATTCACGATCAAATTTTGGGTAATAGTTTCATAGACATTTATGCCAATGCAAACGATGTAAATAAAATTTTCAATTCAAGGTGAAAACTAGATTTTCCAAGCTATATATTTATAGTTAGTGTGAATTGACTACGCAGCCTAATAATTTCTGGTGTACAGAAGTCTAACTTTACAGGTAAGTTACTCATTTATTGAAATAGATTTTTTATATTAATTGTTAAGGAATTTTGTATGTGAATGGTGCTCCTATGTTAAAAAAGAATAATTATGTTTGAAAGTAAACACAATTTGTTATTTTTTATTCCACAATCTAGATATAAAATGATCCTGAATGAGGTTAAATAACACAAATAGTGGATGAAGGGATTATCATACATCAATAAAACTGTAAAGGTAGAAATTCTAAGAGTAAATCATAATTGAATTTCAAGTAATTCATTCACGCGTAGGAATAACTAGATCTCACTGATAATATATACATACAAGTAAAAACAAATTGTGTTCCACATAGTTGGCATTATTTGGTGGGGAAAGTATGAAATTAGAACAAAAAGAAATAATAACCTATGTGCAGTGATTTAAAAGGTTACCTATTCAACGCGCGGTGACTGAAACTACATTTATAATAGACTGATGAAAAATTTGAAAAGACAAATGTTTTTTAGAATAATAAAATGACCAAAAAAATAACACAAACCATAGCTGGCCAAAATATCATCCGATAGAAGACCGATATATGGGGGGGAAATGGACTCAGCTTGCACCCTGATTAAGAGCACTGGTCACTTGTCCAGCTAAGCAGCTGACAGACACCCTGCATGCACAGTAAACGATGTTTAATAGGGTTTATGATCACCTATAAAAGCTGTACAATTGCATCAGTGTTTCATAATGCATACCCGGGCCCGTTTCAGTCTATTTAGCAACGGCTAACATTCTTTCATCAAGGCACTCTTCCGCTCATTTGTGGTCATTATAGTTTGTCTTCGAGTTGGAACTAAGTGCACTTCAATCATTAAATATCCTGCAGTTGGAGTTAGTTATCCACCCGCTGAGCTCTGTGTGGTATTGCGTTATCGTCCATAAATATGAAATTTGGTCCATATGCTTATCGGAAAATTTCTAAAGGGATCTGTGTAAGGATTTCGTCCATGTATCACTGATCCGTCACCGAACCTCTATCGAACACATGAAGGTTGGTAAACCAGTGACTGAGTTATTCTAATAGTAAGCCTGTCCAGATCACACACACACATCAGACCACCTCAGCCACACAGTGATCCTTTTCATCAATGTTAGAGAGATATAATGACTTTTGGGTTCTCTCCAAATAAAAACACGTCTCGTCACTGCCCAGACAGAATCGCGACTCATCTCTGAAGGGCACAATCCCCCAATCACCCTCTGTCCAAGACATGTTCTCAGCACCATGTTGGACGATCCTTTTTGTTGTTCACAGTAATAAGGATGTAGACTACACAGGGCTCCGGTTGTACATGCTAACTACATTAAGTCTCTAGGTGACTGCTATCCATGAAATTGATGTTTCTGCTGCATTATATTGGTTGCGAAATGATTGTGTCCTTATCACAGTCCTATCCATTTTGGCTAGAAGACTTAAATAACAGGCTTGAGTGGGCATTGTTGCCCTCTAGCAGCCTTAACCGGGTTGTAGGGCCAATGTTCCTGTCTCTATGAACTTTTTCCACATAGTGAACAAAAGATTTTTGCCAAAATCCCACAGCAGAATTTAATTCCAGCCTGGTCTAACATTTTCCACTTTTAGTATCATCTGGGAAGGGTGTCAAACTCAAAGGCTAACTTGGGCCAAATAAACAATATTTAACTTTTTGGGGGGCCACAAAAAATCAATATTCATAGAAATGTAAATTTATTTCGAATGTTACATCATAATAAACATACATAAAAGAATAAGAAAAATTTAATGAACACATACACTTAACATCCCTTCTGAAATATTTTTTCCCCTTTTTTGAAAATTTTTTCTTTACTCTTTTTTTTTTCTGACCCAAGGTTAGGCCGAGCCACAAAAATGCTCGTTGGGGCCCATGCATCAAGTTTCCCCCCTGAAGCAGATGATGATAACAGGTGATATTAACGATGGGTAAACAAAATATTTCAAAAAACAAGGATTGGGCTAAGCTACGAGGTTTTAAACGTCCTCACCCTTCAAGTTTCGGGAAATTATGTACATATATAGAAACGCGATCGCAGTGGCATTGTCTTAAACAATCACATGCGCTTAGGTTCAGGTGTCCCCCAAAAAAAATATCTTTCTTAGATCAGAGCTTAGCTAATACTTTATTTATGTAAATAAGTTAATTATTATTTTTTTTAAAAAAAATAAATAAATAAAACAGTTCTTCCCTTTAATTGTTTTAACCAGAAAAAGCACATGCAAAACTAAAAACAATTAATATAAAAAAAAAAGAAATTTAAGTCAATTCCTACTTAGATCAACAAAGAAAAATTTTATTTTTTAGATACTTTTTATTAAATAGTTTAAAAAGAAATGTGTATATACATAGGACAATCACAACATTAAGTCGTAATTAATTTTTATTAATTATCATTAGAGTATGTGGCATTGTCATCCAAAACAATCGTTTATATAATATTTCAGTTCAACTAAATGCTTGAAAACGTGAAAAAAAAATATATATCTTTTAAAGTTTTGACCCAAGTCACTAAAATGTTTCGACCAATTCGATGTATTTATAATTCTTTGAATAACTAGTTTCAGTCTGTTAATTTTAATTAAATTATCGTATTTTTCCCCAAACAATAGTGTACAGAAAGTTTCAGCTCAAATGAGCGCTTTAAAATATGAAAAAAAAAAAAAACTTTTTCAAGTTTTTACGCAAATCGCCAAAATGGTCGCTAAGTCACCAAAAATGATGCCAAGGGGGTTAACTTGTAATTATTTGAATAATTTGTTTTAATCAAAATTTTTATTAATTATAATTAAAATATGTATTGTCATCCAAAATAATCATGTCTATAAAATTTCAGCTCAAATGAGCGCTTTAAAATGTATTTTATTAACGATTGAAAATTCCACCAAGATAAATAAATAAATAAATATAGAGAAAGTGTGAGCGAATAGTGTGTTGTGGTAATTGAAAAAATAATACAAAACATTATTTTTATAGAACAAATACACACATATTTACTCAATTTCTTTCTCTACCATGTGTGAATAGTTTAATATAAAATTAATTATTTCCAGTAAAAAACATATAAACTTTGAATTTTTCGTCTTCTGTTATTTTGCTCCCGTATATCTTATCAGCCTCTATACTTTTGTATTCAAAATACTTAAGAAAGCAATAATATTTCTTTTTGAATTAGAGAAGAATAAATGCTTTTCTCATTTTCAACGGGTATTGACCCATATCAATGCATTATTTCAGCATAGTTTAAGAATTGATAACCTTGTTTAGAAAAAAAAAAACCTTTACTCCAGAAGTGTAATTAAATATATTTTTCAAGTCATAAACGGATGCTTCATACATAATGTAGTCTAGAAAAATGCACTTCTGTGAAAAACTGAGACTTATATATTACACATTTTCTTTTTTCAAAAATGAATTAATTTGTTACTCCCAGGTATTTTTGACAAGAGTAATAGCATGTCTTATGAGTTAAATAATTTCAGAAGAATTGTTTTTGAATGAGGTTTTTTTTTCTTTTTGTAAAGTCTGGTAAAACTCATGAAAATTGCACGGTATAACATAGAGCCGAGTTTATTAAGATGCTGTTAGAAAAGTCTGTCAAATAGTCGACACAACACGATAAGTTTATGGTTTTCCTTTCATATACTTTTTAGAAAAATAAAAGCATTGAATTAGTAAGTTTTGGGAAGTTCTTAACTTGAAGTAACGTAAAGGATACTCTTAACTTCTGTTAACTTCTTTCTTACAGATAAAACAAGTAATTAAAAAAAAAAGTCATATCCTACTTGGTCAACAAAGAAACAATTTATTTTATTTACTTTTTATTAAATAATTACAATTTTTATAAATATGTATATACATATGACAGAATCTCAACATTAAGTGACAAAAAAAAGCAATTTTCCTTGCTATTTTCCATTTTTCCTTTTACATAGGATGTTGAATTTTTTTTTTTGTTTTTGTGTGTGTTACTGTTTATTAATTCATTAAAGTTAATTATTCTATTAAAATAGTATAGTAAAAAAGAAATCGCATTTTTAGAAACCAGGCCATTAAAGGTGGTATTTGGATCCACGACCTTCTGTTTAGATGCCCAAAGCACGATCCATTGCGCTACAGGGACACACACAACGAACGATTTCCCTTTCCATATATGCTGCTTGACTATTATTTTTGTTTCTACTATTTATTGATCTGTTAAATAGAATTAATGATTTAATATTGGAAAAACTATATTAACATCAAGTGTCACCCATCAAGTTTAAAAATGTTTTCAAGGGGGAATAGAAAGTATTTTACTAACCATTTAATTTGAACAAGATATATATATAATATATATATATATATATTTGTACTTGAAAAATAATAGATCAAAAAAATTTTTAAAATTTTTTAAAACCTCATAAATGCAAAAATCCCACACAACATTAGGCCCACAAAGTCACCTGTTAGTGGTCCGTTGTGAAGAATATTGATTGACAAAGAATACATTTTAAAACACACATAGACCAATATTTAAAGACTACACTTTAAAAAATTTTGACCAATCAAAACTTTTTTCATGCAATCTGATTTTGATTAATACCAAATGATTGAACTCTGGTGTGAGATTTGAATCATTTGGGTTGGGAATTAGTGGGGGTTTGAGCAAGATATGGGAGGTAATTGTTGTATTAAATATGAGGAAAAAACGTTCAAATTTTTTGTTAATTATTGATAGAATGCTTTTTTTGGGGAGCTTTTTTAAAGATTTACCTATTCATTTGTGAAAAAAATTTTTTTTTAATTTGAACTTTTCGATTTTACAATTTTTTTTTACCAGATGGGGCGTCATCTTTTGGTGCTTGAGGGTTCACTTATATTAAGCAATTAATTGTTTTATAGAGTTTTAATATTTTAATATAATATCTTTCAGAATGCGATGGCGAATAGTTTAATTTTTCAAGTTTAATTTTAACTATATAATTTTAACTTTTAAATTTTTAAATTTTTGAGAATTGGATAATTTAAGATTAATTTACCAAGTTGCAATAGGGGGAAGGTTGGCGCCATGAAACTAGTTTAACCCCAATTTATCGGTCCTAAGTCCGAGGCTGCACTTGATATTTTATATATTTTTTGCTTTTATTTTATAAAAAATTTTTTTAATTTTATTTTGAAAACGTTAGAATTTTTGCCTTTCTAAGTATTCGCCATTGATATTCTGAATGGGATTTTTTATGTTATAGGATTCATTTAGTTTCGATTTTTTTAATTATTTTATTGATTCCTGTGTTAAAAGTAGGAATAGAAAGAGAAATAGCTTCTTTTTTACCGTAATTCTATAGGCAAATATAACACAAACATGCATATATATATTTATGCACTCGCTCTGTTCAGTACGAGCTTAAATTAACATAATATGGAAAAGAATTCCAATAACACATAACAAAATTTGATATCAGATATCAGATACTTGAAACTACAAGAAGAATCAATAATATTTTCTCTATTCCTGAGGAATGGTTGATGTGAAACTGATATTTGTTTTGAATAGTGTGTGTGTACGTGTGTGCTTCCATGTAGAATAATTTTTTTTTATGTCTTAACATCGTTTCTTTTTAATAAAAATCTTAAAAGGCACATGATTTCGTGAAATTTATTTATTTGTTTATTTATTCTAATCCTCCTTTTTTTTCTGACAACATTTAAATTTTGGAATCTTTTGCTGTAACATATACAGTGTACTAATAACTTTTACCCAGACTCATAAATTTGTATTATTTCATAATAGCGTACATTTAAAATTAATCTCCTATGTGGTTCTTCACTTATATTTGCATAAAAGGAGCAACATTTTTATACCATCAAAAGGTAAACTTGTAGCTGGTGCCATTTCTGTCCAATCACGTGTTCAATTCATGGGGCATCTGAAAACCGTCTGTGTTGAGCAATTAAATTTATACTTTTTCTTATCTCATGGAACCCCTCGAACTTGAAGGTGTTCTCGTGGAGCTTCTAGAACTTGAAAGTGGAACTCTATTCCATGCACATGATTTGAAATTATATCTCAAAATAATATTTAAAGTAGATAAAGGCAATTAAAGGCAATTAAAGGCAATTAAAAGGCAATTAAAAAAGTATTGCATTTATTATTTAAAAGAAAATCTAATTTAAATTTTTAAATATAATCTACATTACTATATAAATATTAATTTGGGATTCAAGAATCACCTATCCATGCATTATAATTAGTAAGTGGGATATTTAGTACTATATTATTAAAATGCCTTTATTTTTAAAATTTGGTGAATTATTTCACAAAACGCACTTGATATGATGTCAATGATTTTTATAAACAACCAATATAATATTTGGGTCCTAAATCCAAATTCGGGAACAGTTAAGAGAGTGCCCTAAGGTTCACGAAATATTTAATTTGGGGAAAAATGTTTATTTGTTACCAATGACCTTGTCAGTATTCTCCAATATGTCTTCATGGGAACTAAAATGCATTTGTCAATCTCTCTCTCTCTGTTTTTTTTGGAAGTGGCAAACATTTTCTTACACTCTTAAGGTACTTGATTTTACTGAGTTTCCATTGCGACCACATTTGTTCCAACATATTTTCTATTAACAGACTACTCTTCCCCTGCGAAGTAATTAGTGATTTTGTTTGTTTTCATGTACGACTTTTATGGTTTATAAATGTAAATGAACAGAATATAATAAAAGAAATAGGTGTCTGCATCCTATATTCGATGAAGTTGAAACTGACCAGGCAAGGAGTGAATCTGATGAAATGAGGGATATTAACCCTTATAGCGAAGGTAAATTTGAGAAAGATGATGAATTTGAAAATTTTGAGTTGAAAGGAAAGTTTTCAAATGCTACCTAAGAAATTAAATCAAGGAAGATGTGAAGCCACAAGCGCCCCACAAAAGGTACACTGCACCCTATCAAAAAGACAAGCAAGAAAAGTTCAACATATTACTTGTCAATCATCAAAGGATAATAAAACTACGATAACTTGAACAAAATATGAAAGTTTTACAAGCAAAAATCATTCCTGTAATGTTAGTGAAAAGTATCTGTGATTTGTATCTTTTTTAAAAGGCACGCACATTTGAAACATATTGGTTCTGTTTAATTGGAATTTTTTTCAAACTATCAATGAAAAATTAGAATGTCCTTAAAGGTAGATAAATATACTTTCACTAACAAAAATTATTCACTGGAATTGCATTTCTTATGGCTGTGCAATAAAAATAATTATAAAAAAATTATTGGATTGATCAGTCACCTAGCAAGGCCGCTAATATCAGCATTGCGAGTGCAATATTCAATATTTAGATGCTGCAATAGGTGCAAAATGATGTCAGATTATACATTTATTCTTAATATGTTTCGTTTTATTTGTTTCACGTTGTTGACACTTTTAGTAGAAGCTATTTTGAAAACAAAAAAAAAATTTAAACATACGGCAAAATAGTCGCTGGAAACGGGTTGCTTCATACTTTTCTGTAAAAAACCGTAAAAGATGAGATATGTTTGAAAAGAATTCAGTTGATAAATTATTATATATCCATGTGTTACTTGTTTCTTAAACACAAATTATGTACGGATAATTCGGGTTTCCTTTTTGAGACATTTGCCAAAATAAAAATTTGAAGAATGTTTCGTACGTGCATGAATTTTAAAACATATGAAACCTTCCCATAGATTCAAAATTTGTTTTTTCACGAATTTACTTCATGCTTATGGCTGATTTCAAGCATTAATTTCAAGACAGTAATTAACATCTTTGATGATGATATTTTGCGGGTTTTCCTTTCGTTCCAAATTTATGAAATGCTGTTTCCTGTATTAGTCATTTATAACAAGGAAAAAATATTGTTGACAAGATAAAAAAAAAAAATTAAATGCAACAGTTTCCACAAAGCCAAAGGAATATGTTCTTTTTTTTCAAAAATTGTTTTTTTTTAACCTATTGCTGTTCTTATTACAGGGCTGAATATCTCGGCTTACTGTTTAAAAAAATATAATTCTATTGCTACAGATTATTACTTCTCTGATCTAAAAAGATGTTTTGTAAGAAATAAACTTCTATCGAATGAATAAAAGAACAGTATTAGAATTTTGAAGGAAAATATATAATTTTCATTAGATTATATCAATACTTTTGTTGTTAAAATAAATCTTTATTTATAGAAGCTAAATTTAGAAAAACGAAATCTTAGTTTTCCTTTTATAGTTTCAAATCAATGCTAATATTTGAATTGCTTCTCATTTTGTAATTTCTAAATAAAATTTGTAATGCAGCGATTTTCTTTATAATTGGGAAAATTAAGAATAAATGTTTTCCAAATGAGCAAAACTTGATGCTCTGGTATGTTCGGAGTAAATATCAGGACCCGCATCTAAAAAGACGACGAGTAAATTGCAAGGAAAAAAGTAAGTTCTTTCTCGACAGATATTATCCTCCCTTTTTCTACTTTTTACGTCCTCTTAAAATTTTCGATAAAAATTTTAAATCTTTTTTTTAATTTTTGCAGGAGGCCTCTTTCCATACTCATAGAATACTGCCTAACGATAGCAAAAATGCTACAAGAAAACCTTGAAATGCAGTCTTTCCATCTTGTCACTTTTCTGATGTCATCCAAAGAAAGAATATTTTATGAGACTGAAAAGAGTATTTTCTAAAGAGAATTTTCTAAAAATGAAGTCAATTGTCCAAGTTTGTTTTAAATATATACATACCTGCATTATTTATTTTGTTTTAAAGTAACTTTTTTGATTATTAAAAATAAACGGGTGGATTTTTTTTAAAATAAGTGCTATAAGGAATTAATATAAGACTATTACTTCATTTTTCTTGGAATCAAATATACTAATTTCAAACAATGTTTCAATACATTGAAGACAATTTATAATTTCATTCCGTTCCTTCACATGATGGAATTTCCAAACATTCAATTCATTGTTATTTCACTTAATGAAATTTATAACTTTAAAATAATGACAATAAAATCTCTTTTAAAACGAAAAAAAAATCCTTGCAAATAAACATATTTTAAAACCAATTCTATGAGCAAGTTTTTAAAAGCTGCAGTGCAGTAGAACTTTTTAATTCAGAGTAATTGCGGCTCCAGGTTGTCCTTATTAGAGAAGCAATGCACATGCAAAACCATATAATGCACAGCTTCACATTTTCATCTCTTTTTAGCGCAGTTGATCTGGATGTGCACTGTAATGTTAATTATTTGTATATCTTATAGAAGACAATTAATGACGCATTTTTTACGATTATTTAATATTTCCATCATGATGATATGTTTTTGGCGGATAAAAGTATTATTGTAAAAGACGCAGACTTTGATTTTGTCAAGTTTGAATGTAAAAAGAAACACTCCTTTTAATAGAAATGCTATTTAGAAAGCATTTTACATAAATAATTACACGCATTTCTTATTAAAAGCATAAATAATGAAAAGAAAGAAAGCAATACAAATGATCAGTTCATTTTTCAAAAAATGCACGAACTGTCTATCATTGTAATAAAATCAATAGAAGCTCTTAGTAGATGAAAAGCACGAATGGAATTAGGAAGCACCTGCTTTAAGTAAGATGGATTCCCGAAGATTTCAGATCAATCATGGGTGACGAAAGTCCGATGCCCTGAGTTATGGCAAGTGAATTGATATTTATCATTAAGAATGTATCCTTTGGATTGATTTTTTACGTTTATAGTCACACAAAGGAAACCTAGAGACTCGAAACTGAGCAATAAATATAAGAATGCATTTATGTTGAAAACAAAATTGAAAACATTTAGTCAGTTAAATTTTAACCAGGCAGTCGAGATTAGCGTCAGCGGTCACGCCGGGTGACGGAGTTGCCTCAATCCTTCTTTCATAATTTTTTTTTCATTGAACTCGGAAAAAATCATTATTCCAGAGAATAATTTGACTAAGGGAACGTAAATTTATATATACCTACTTTTAAGGACTTTTCAATTTTTCCTTGATAATTTGAAAAAAAATCCAATCAAAGTGATCCCAAAAGTTTCCAAACGTGCGTGACTTTAATAAAGGACACACTTGTGACTTAATATTTTTCTTGATGGAGTTCGTTAGGTAGCATTTGAAAATTTCCCTTTGAACTCTAACGTTCCATGTGAGTGTGTATTAATCAATTTCCTTAAAATTAACATTCGCTGTCATGATTAATATCCACTTTTTCAACAGGTTCTTCCCTTGCTTGATTAGTTTCAAATTCATCCAAGGGCTGCGGTAGCCCAGTGGTCAAGTTATCGGATCATGGCAAGCATTCCATGAGTTCGAGCTTCACACCACTAAAGACCCACCGTGTAGGGCAGCGATGCATGTTAAATCTGTCGAGAGCTGTAACGTTCTCCCGTTGGTGTGGTGTGGTAGTTAGGAGAGAGGGGTGCCATCTCCGGTGTCTTCCACGTCACTTGAACATGGTTCAAAATTACGTAGTCCGTTGCCAAAAGCCCTTGTGTAGTGCGACATTAATATTCACTCACTCATTCATCCAAAAGAATCGCAGATGCCTATTTCTTTTATTATTCATTTACATTTAAAAACCACAGTACATCTTAAAATACTGCAAAACCAAAAACTCTAATTTGTTCACTAAAAGATGTAACCTTTTCTCGGAATATATTTTAGAACACAAGAGTTCGTGCGGAGAACTCAGTCACCTCAAGTCCCTTAAGAATGTAAAAAACCATTTGTCACTCCCAAAAAAGAGAGAAGAAAGTGACAAATACATGTTAGATCAAATGAAGATTGCCATATAGGACGATACCGTCAAGGTCATTGGTAAGAAATAAAACAGTTTTCTCATATAACTAGGATTTCTTGAGCCTGGGTTGAATGTGTGCCCCGTGCGACCATTCCCGGGTTAAAATGCATGACTAAAATGTCGTTCAAAATATGATCTAAAACACAATATTATAGGAAAAAAGTTATTTTCTTACTCTTAAGACATATGTACTTCCCATTAAAATAGATACAGATGCTTGAAGTATTTTACACCTCAATTATAAAAGTAAATAAATCTCAACAATCTAAAGATCCTTGTTACATATATTTTTCAATATGTGAAGCAAATCTGTATATATAATATGATATATAAATGATTATCCAATAAATTAAATGATTCTAAATTTTTTAAAAAAAAAAATATTTGCTTACTAATGAAATTCAATATAGTCAATGACTATAGAGAGTTTTAACCCACTATGCAGATTTTTGATTTATATATATCTACTATCTGGTATACCGGTTCTTCGCACGGGTGAATAAAAAAGTTAAAGAAAGCCGACTAAAGGATAAAGAAGTTTTTAATGAGTTAATTTTACATGAATGGCACATTAAAAAAAAACAAAAAAATCTTTTTGCATATCTCAGCTGAATAAAAAAAAACAAACATATTTTTTTTAAATTTAAAGTTTGTCATCTAATCTGTAATCTAATAGCTGGTAATTTTTTTTTTATTTATAATGCCCCGTAAATCTCTTGTGGGTCGAATTTTCAAAACAGTATAGTAAGCTGATATTTGTTCACAATAGAAACAAATTGTTACACATTTTGTGTAATGATCACTTACAATAGTGTAAATATAATTTATATCTGAATATGCAATACGTTAATATTACTTTCCGTAGTATTTATTTTATTTTAAAATTGTAAGAATCGCAAACAAGGCCGTTCCTGACAAAATATGGTGATTTAATGGAAACATATCAAACTGTTGGCAGAAGAGTCAAGTTGGTAACTTAGCGATTGATTGAACGGTGCAGAAGTTGATATGCTGTAGGGCCTCCTGGTGATGAGAGACCTGGAACAAAGATGACAGCACAAAAACCTTCTCCACAAAGAGAAAATACATATACATTTCACCCCTTCATAGTGACGGCTGAAATGGTGCTGGAGTGAAGCTTTGAAAATATGTGTTAAACATCCATTTATATATATATATATATATATATATATATATATATATATATATATATATATATATATATATGTTATATATATATATATATATATATATATATTTATATATATATATATATATATATATATATATATATATATATATATATATATATATATATATATATATATATATATATATATATATATATATATATATATATATATATATATATATATACAGATATATATATATAGAAGTATATATATATAAAATCTATGTTATCATTGTAAATATCAAAGTGAAAACTAATACTGGTCGACATATATTTCATATTTTAAAATTAATACATTAATTTGTGCTTTAATTAAATTAGAAATTTGTGATAGATAATTTAATAATTCAAGAGCATTACAGCAAACTGTAAAAAATCAAAAACATTTTATAGGATCATTTTTTTTTCTATTATTATGTTAAAATATTTTGAAATTACGATTGATTAACACATTAGTAGAAATACTTTACAGTTATTACTTTAAGTTCATTTGATTTTTAGTTCGACTATTTTGTGAGAAGTATGTTTCCTATTGCTCAATGGAGTTGTTTATCTGTAGAACATAGTTTTATATTTCACTAGCTGTTACCCGCAGCTTTGTCCATGTGGAATTTAATAAAAAAGTGTTTGTTTAATTCGCAAAGTTTACGAAAACTTAATAAATCTGTATTCCACGTAATGAAATACTTATGCCAGAAGTTTAGTGTCATTCTTCTACTTTGGGAATTCATGTTTCCTTTATATACATACTAGATTGTGTACCCGTTCTTCGCAAGGGTGAATTGAAAAATTATACAATACAGATTGAAGGATAAAGAAGTTTTTAAAGAGTTAATTTTACGTGAATTGCAAATTAAAGGGAAAAAAGCTTTCTGCATATCTCAGCTGAACAAAAAAAAGTAAGCAATAGATTTAAGTAAAGTAAGTCTGTAGATCTAATAGCAGATAAAAAGGAATTTTTTATTTATAACTCCCCGTAACTATCCTGTGGGTCAATTTTGAAAACACCTTTCTAAGCTGACCACTGCTCAGAAAAGTAAGACATTGTTACACATTTTGTATAATGAACGCTTAAAATAGTGTAAATAATTTAAATCTGGAAGTGTAATACTTTAATATTACTTTCTGTTGTTAAATTTGTAATCTGCCTCACGTTCCACCTGTTCAAGCCTTTGTATTTCGGCTTGTGAAAACGTTTCATTTTGTTTAGCTACTTTCACAGCTAGAGCTTTATTAGAGCTTTGGGGAAGATTAGACTTACGCTTTCGTGGCGTAATTCTTAATTGGTACTTTTTCTACCCTTCCAAAAAATACAGTATAGTAGTTATTATTATTTTTACACTTAAGAATGCAATACCCACCTATTCAATTAAAATTATAGCGTTATAATTAACTACCCCCAAAAACAAATTATGCAATTTGTTCAAATGATGGGGAAAAAGACAAAGTTTATCGTTTATCTCTTTAAATAAGGAAGCGAAAAAAGTATTTTTTTTTGATATAAGGGTTTTATTACCAAAGGGATAGTGAAATCATAAAAAAAAGGGAAAGAAATAAATTATCAATTTGATTGTTTTTAGGGCTCCAATTTTTGTTTTATAAGGGAAAAACCATAAAAAAAACCAATAAGCTATTTAAAAAGGGCTTCCCAAACCTCCCCCTTAAAATCTAGTTTTATTCTGAAATAAAAAAAAAATAGTGATTACATTGATCAAAGCAATACATTAGAAGCGTGCGCGCACTGGTTGCTGGCGTAGACAAAACAAAAAGAGAAATTTTTCCTTCAAACATTGAAGAACAATATATGATGTCGCAGGCTTTTTTGCAGATGCAGAATTTTTTCCTACTCACTTGACAATAATCGTTATACTTTGGGCACTTCCCCCAATGTCCAATGAAGCCAAAAATTTTGAAGAGGTCAAGGCGGCGGTAAAAAAGGCACCAGTTTTAAAATTCCAAACTTTCAGGAGCCATTCGAGTTATTTACAGATAGTTCGCGGTTTGAGAGCAGTGCTTAATCAACAAAACAGACCCGTTATTTTGTTCCCGACACGAACAACGCAGAGGAATTATACAGTAACCAAAAAGAGAATGTCTAGCAGTGTATGGGCGTTGAACAAATTCAGAACATTTTTGGGGATCATTGCCAAAAAGTGATAACAGATCACGCCCCTTTTAACACGCCTAACACATAGAAAAAATTTGTCGAGTAGGATGATTAGATGGGCCCCAAAATTTGGCAAAATTTTAAATAGAATGGGAACATAGCCCGGGAACTAAAAATGCAGTGGCTAATACTTTAAAGGGAACCCCCGGGGGTTAGTGGGAAAAAAAAAGTTAATTTGCCATAATCAGGATTTAGTACTTACTTCGGGAACAATTAATAACAGAACAGAAAAATGACCAAAAAGGGCCCCATCTATAGATATTTAGAAACCCGGAAGATAACTCGGTTAATGCAACGATATGTAAAATTTGGCCCCCTTTTTCCCAAAAAGGGATTTTTTTTTGCCAGCAACGTCGTTAGGTGAAATGCGTGTATCATTCCAAAATTTTTAAGGAATGAAATAATGAGAGAATTTCACGACAGGCCAATTGCTGGACACTTGGGAAGATTTAAAACGTATTAAAATTGGGGACGTTTTTTTTTCCCTACATGAAAAAATTCATTGATCAATATGTCTCTACATGCCATAGGGCCAAAGTTAATAACTAAAAAAACGCGTTCCAGCTGGTCGATTAAACCCAAATTATATCAAATTATCCAAATGAGATAGTGACGTTAGTTTTGTTAGGCCCGTACCCTATATCGAGAATAAGACGTAATCATATATTTTAGAAAAACCAATCATTTCAGCAAATGGGCTGAAATTATACTTTAAAAGCCTCACCAAAAAGGGGTATTTTTTGATAAATTTATATCCGGGGGGTCAAAAAATAATAAGGATAAGGTCCCCCAAATTTTTATCCCGAAATTTTGACCTTTTAAAGATTAGGCATAAGGCATGTGAAACGTTATATAGACCACAAGAAACGAACGGAGTTTAACGAGATATAAAGCAAAGAGCTTAAATGACAACACTATTGGGACAAACCCTGAGTTTTTTTAGATATTCGTAGGCGGGTTTTAAAAAAAGGGAAAATCCCTGTGAATTATTTTTTTGGTCGAAAATTGATTACCCCATTTCAAAAATTATTATGATTTCGGAAAGTTCAAAATTCAAAATACAAAATATAGAGAAGTTATTCAGGAAGCTAGACTAAGTACGAAAATTAAAACAGGAAAGGTGGGAAAGATATTATAATAGACGAAGAAAAGACATAAAAATTAAGGTAAATGATTGGGTCTTATTAGAAACACACACCCTTTAAGTTCAGCAGCTAACAAAGTCTGTACCAAATTAAACAAAAATTTGAAGGACCTTATAGAGTATTAGAAGTAAGAAATAACAATAATATTGTAATATGGAAATCAGGAAAAGATTAACGGTTAACGTGGATCAAATAAGAATATATTGTCATAGAAATGTGACGAGGTCGAGTTAGGAACAGGTATCCCAAATAGTATAAGATCACTTCAAGAAACTAGTAATTTCGGAAAAGTACATCAAGGATTAAATGAGTCACACTATGTTAGAGAAAAATCTGGTGGTGAAACGTGTAAGTTAGAGGCAAAAGGGATTAGTAGCCAATCAAATCAATATAAAATACAGATAGGACCCATAAAACGCAGATCACTGGTCAGATCGCTTCCCTAGTTCATTTGAAATGACAGGAAAAGTAAAAGGACAAGGTTCAATAAGGGAATAAAGAGATCAGGAGAGTCCGGGGCAAGTGGACCACAGAGAAAATGGCACAAAAGAGACACAATAATAAAAGACCTTTTCATCCAGTACTTTTCTAGAAGTAGAAAAGAAGAACAAGACAGAGACAACTGAAGTTCCAGATGGACCGACGTACACAACCTGCGGCTACGCCTGAGAAAAGATCAGGAGTCCAAACCGACCAAGGAAGCAAGACCTAAAAAAGAGCCGACAAGGAGACATAAGCCCTACACCAATCATCATAAGGAATTCCAGTGCAAATCGAGAAATGAGAAGAGGAAAGAACAATGGTAGCACCTCATCATTGACGTCAGGGTGGGAGACCAAATATAAAAATCAGGTTGTATTGTTTCATTTTTTTTATGATCTTCCAACAAGTGGTCGGAAGAATTATTGCAAAGAAAGAAGTCTCGGGCGGTGTTGTGTTATAGTTACAAAAGTTAACACTACAATGAGTGTATATTTATTTTTAAACTTTAATTTGTTAAAATTTTTTCTGGAGAAAACAATCAATTGTAATTGTACGGATTTGTTTGCTTCGATGTATGACTTCGTGAGATGCGACAGTTCCTTTGGTTATTTGTTATAATGGTTTATTGAAAAATGTTTGTAATTGTATAATATGTGTATATATATATGTTGTGATATTGTTCCGTATTATGGGGCATCTGGTCTGTGTTCAGGCGTAGTCAGGCACTAACAATAATAATAAATGATGCTGCGCGGCTCATTGGGAGTTTTTTGAACCAGATGTGGGATGGAGATTAAAATTTATTGTGATTTCATAAATAATATATAATGCATAAAAATTGTAAAACTTATTGGTATTATGTAAACAGAAATTGAAACAGTAATTTAGAGAGTTTTCATTTCAGGGAGACAGACCCTGAAAATTGTAGAAATAGATGATAAGTAACTTCAACACGGAAAAATTGGAGCAAAAATGCCAGCTCCATATGAAATGATGATACAGATGCAAAGTTTGGGTCTGCGCACCCAGGAAAATTTTTTAGAAAATTTAAGGTGTATATTACTTTAAGAGTAGATATGTAAAAGTGAGAGGGGCAAGAAATTGAACAGTAATTATTAATGTTGGCCTAGTTAATGGAGTAAAAATTTATTGTCACGAGTTTAAATTAAAAATTAAGTTGAATATTAAATTTAATTCGGATGAGTAATGAAAAATTAAAGTCAAGATAAATATTTGAAATTATAAAAGTTAAAATGAGGATTTAAGATTAAAAATTTAAATAAAACTTAGAAAGCGAAGAGATTCAGAAATGTGTTTAGGGCACGTAATTTATTATGGGCATTGAGAACCCCTTTTTTAAGTAAATCACGTTTTTCTCTTGAGGGGTTGTGACGCGTTCTCGCGTCCTTCTAACATAACTCCTAAGTTCTTTGACGGCCACGATTAATGGCAAAACTTTTCAACCCAATACCAAGAAGAGAAAACGATCGAATATGCAAAATGAGATATACTTTAAAAGGATAGAAGCTTGATGATAGGAACGGCAAAAGCCTAGAAATAACTTAGTGCGGAATTGTTTTGAATAAAGTGTTAGTCAGTCCTATAGCTCTGAAGAAGGATATGTTCATCTCTCAATTAAAAATATAATAAAGATTAAGAAAGTTCGAATCTTCTCATCCAAAATTACGTAATAGGTAATACTTCAACCTATGAAGGAAGGTGACTCTATAAAAGGTAATATTTTGTATAAGAAGTTAGATTAGATGTTAATTAAATATAATTAAGATTAGTGATTCAGTAACGCGATCTGACTTGAATATAAGGTTTGAATTTGGGTGTTAAATCTCACTTTTTAAGGAAGTTGTTAATTAGAATTAAGCAATTTTGCTATTTCCCATTAAAAGTTGTGTGTGAAGAATTACATGATGTCTCATCATTTAGATAATCCCACACCTCTAGCTTACGCGGATCCTACTAGACATAGTCATCACAGGATGGCTATGTCGCAATATGATGACTCAGGCTGCATTAAATTAAACAAATATCATTGCAATAATTAAAAATAATAAGTAAATTAGAGATTGCATGAAAGCGAGAACAAAAATTTTTTTAGCTACCATTTTGATTTTGAAGATCGGTTTTAATTTTATGAATATTATTGTTGCAATTTCAGTACTATTAAAATTGTATGGAAATAATGTACTTCAAACCGTAATAAATTAAAATGAAATGCACACACTGATTGCAGCATTTATATGAGAAAATTTCATGTACACACATTTCTGTTTTTTACACGATTTTATTTTAACACGCAAGAGAAAAAAAGATAATTATCTTTTTGGATTATTTACTTGCTTTAAATACGATCGATATAAAATTCAAAGCAGAAAATTGTAATTTTAATTTTATTTTAATAAGTACGGCAAATTAGAGAAGAAGAATATAATACAGTTTATATTTGTTATATTTTTCCGAATTTAATAATCTAAATATGAAACTAACGTACTTACTTATCAGAGAATAAAAGCGAATATGAAATCTTTTTATGTAATAACTCCTATCATTTTCCTACTTTCCATGCTTTCTCGGTTTAGAGGTATTTTTTTTTTCATTCCCGAAAGACATATTACTTTCCATTATACATGTACAATCTAAATGCAATAAAATAATTAAAACTGCAGTTAGGAATTTTTAAAAATTTTATAAGATAATAATTTATTCAGAATATTATTTTATCTTTATATATATATATATATATATATATATATATATATATATATATATATATATATATATATATATATATATATATATGCTATGGATTTTACCCAAAACCATAAATAGAAGGATAAATATTGGACGATGACTAAAAAGCTAGCTTACCATAAAATACTTATATTTATTAATCCTGAAACATCCATCATTTTGAATATTAGAGTTTCTCTCCTCTAAAGCTGAAATATTTTCCATGCAAAAATATCACTCTTTCGAATTAATTATTTAATATTATCTTACAATTATATGTTACTTATTTGTCTTAAATTAACTGCTATGAATTTTTATAATTAAATGTACTTACAAGGCCGATTTGTTAGCTTCAAGTCTTTGTTTATTGAGTACGGTTTTCTTATGGGAGAGTTAAATTCTATACACTCTTTCCATGTTATGATTACAAAACTAAATACAGCGAAGAAAATGCGTAATAACTACGCTTAACTAAAAATGTTCATTAACCGTATACTGAAATCTCACGGGAGTGCTACAGAGATATAGTCTTATCAAAATATCCGAGGGAAGGGACAAAAGACAATGATATTCGTAAGAACTAAAATGAAAGAATTTTAGCTCTCTCATACCATTCCAAAAATAATGGTGGTTCCTTGGGGAAATGACTACGATGCAAATAAATGTAGATTTCAGCTGTTGTCTCATAATTATTTTTTAAGCATGGCGAATGATGCTACACATGTCATAAAGAAAATGCACCTATCTTTATTTTGTAAAAATTTCAAAAGACAGTTAGTTGGCTTTTAATATTGAATAAGATTTCACATCACTTACTTAAAGAAGGTTATATAAATATACCCCTTTATTTCTTGGTTTCGGTACTCATTTATTTATTTATTGCACTTTTCTAATCTATCTAGTGTAAATAGATGTTTGTATGTATGACTTGGCTTCACTCCAACGCCGTTCAACTGATGACTATGAAAATTCGCATGTATGAGTATTTTTTTACGGAGACGGTTTTCGTGCCATTTTCTTTGATGCAGATATCCACCAGGTGGCGCTACAGCATATCAACTTCTATACCATTCACTCACTCGCCAAGTGGCCAATTATTCCAACTTGGTTCTATCGCCACCATTTCGCTATGATTCTAATGAATCGCCATTGTAATACAAGGAACGGCGTTGCTTGCGAATATTACAATTTTAACATAAAATAAATACAACAAAAATAATATTAATGTATTAGACATTCAGATATAAATTGTTTACACTATTTTAAGCGTTTATTACACGTAATTGGTAACAATGTGTTACTTTCGCTGGGCAGAGATCAGCTTAGGAAGGTGTTTTCAAACATAGACCCACAAGAGAGTTACGGGGTGTTATAAATAAAACACACACACACAAAATCCCCTTTTTATTAGTTATTAGATGTACAGACTTTAGCTGTGAGACATTTAGAAAGCTTTTTTTTGTGTGCAATTTGAAATTCACGAAAAATTAACTGATTAAAAAATTATTTATCCTTCAATCCGTATTATGTAATTTTTCAATTCATCCGTGCGAAGAACGGGTATATCAGCTAGTAAGGATCTAAAAGAGGATTATTTGTATTTAGAGTACAAACATTACAAACTCTATTTCATTCATATTTCAAAGATATAATTTTAGTATTAAACACCAACAAACCAAAAAGCTATTGCTTTAACGCATTATATTGTTTTATCGAAAATGTTAAGCACCTGTATTGAAAATGGAGTACCTTTTAGACTGGTACTGATTTAACTTATTTCATAAAACAATGTCTACAGGGTGTCCTAAAAATTAGCTCCCAAAATCTGCACAGCCAGATTCCTCTTTGAGAGCTAATAAAAAATGCCAAATGAAAAGAATAATAAATTATAACTTTTAAAAAATTAAAAAAATATTATTTTTTAAATTTGATATCTTATAAATATTTTGAAATACAAAATATATATAATATTAAAATTAGGTAGGGTTTAAAAAGTGTGATACATTTTATAATTCTATGAAGTGTTATGCATCTATGTCTAATATCTTAGAAAATATCACGCGCAACGTAGAAATTGTGTAATATTTATTACAAAAATGTTTTTTACTTTTACGTGCTTATAATTTTTTAAAGTTAATATTTTAAACATTTTGTACTTTTTTGATACCTCATTCACTTATAAAGAAGGTGTAAAAGTTTCGAATTATTTAATGTTAATTTAAAAGAATCATGTCCATTTGAAAATTACTTATTTTTTCAGCCCTCGTAAAAAATTTACTCCTGAGACTTCTGAATGAATGATGGATCATAATGGGTCTCCGAAGCCTTTCAGCGCTCTTGTACATGATTGGGTGGATATGACAACTCTGGTGGCTGGATTGGAGTGGGAGTCCGGTTCTATGGTTACAATGAACACCAAATCTCACACAGTTGGATTTTTTCCTATAGGGCAATTTGAAGGAATTGGTGTATCGAACGTAATGGTTACACAAACCTGCCTGTTGTTTGTAATTCGGAGGATACTACGCTGTTTCGACGATTGTACTTATCCATTCCTCGTCAAGGTTGTCTCAATATGCAAGGTGGACACTTTAAACATATGTCTTTTTAAATATTTTCAAATAGTGTTGTAGATGCGTTCAGTGTAGTACTGTCGTTTTGCTATTTCATACTTTGTTTTTCTTAATTTTCTCGTAAACTGGGGATCTTACAGATATAGTTCTTATTTAACTTTTTATGTACTCCCAATGAAAAATCTGGATGTGCAGAGTTTGGACACTTCTTTTCGGACGCCTTGTATATTCTTTAATATTAAAACGTCCGGGATTTCGATTACCCTAAAATGTCTCCTGGAGTAGTTTTGGCGCCGCGATATATGAAATATATAAAATAATTATAATAGCTAATTAATTTTAAACTGCTGTTCTTTAGGGTTTACTTTTAAGACATTTTTTAATATTATTTCATGTAATATTCATATATTATGACCCTTTATATCTCAAAAACTGACGCTGACATTATCTTTCGAGAAACTTGTTTGAACTACTGCTTTGTCTCAAAACATTTCGAATCGTAAATCTGCCGGGAATATTAATATTAAGCTGCATTCTTTCTGTACCATCACTAGCGACTTATACATCAGAATTTACTGGAATATAATCGATTTCATCCGCACTGTCTTCAGATTCTCTCCAGTCACTTTCATGCAATCTTATACCTTCATCAGAATCTAAATTAGACTCGATTCATTCGCAACAAATTATCAATTTCATCAAGGCTTAGACTTATCTATGAGTCATCGTTTCAGAGTTTCTGCTCTGCACAAGGTTTGAAAATTGCAAAAAAAATATTTAAGAGCAGATAAGCAAATGTTATGTAACGAAACACTTAGACACAACGAGTTTAGTATAACTGACTCATTTTCGACCTGAACCCAATAACGCTACCTTCAAGGTGAAACAAATATGCGATATTACTTCTCTGGAAGTTTGTTTTATTAATGGTATCTAATTAGTGAGCTATCTTTTGCTGAACGGCAGCTATTTATAATGGTAAATTGCCTTGATGTCCAGACGAGACCAGTGGACTTTCTAGGTACATTTTGTATTAAAATCTCTCCTCATTAGCCTAGAACCACATAGCTTTATCTGTGTTATCATATAGAGAATGATTAAAAGTCACGAAAAATTTTCAAATTCCCTGCAAAATGAGGAAAGGAGAACACACTAAACATGTTCTGGTGTCCAATCGACGCCGACGTACATTCCGGTGTGAACTTAGGTAACATAGCTTATTGCCAACATTAATTCCATTGTCTTGAGTAAAACAATTCCAATTTAATATCCCTATCCTGTAAAGTATACTGAATTTAACACTGGTGTAACTTAATATTTTTTGTGCATCAATTTATCAGAAAAATTCAATTCAAAGCAAAAATATCCAGTATAAATATAAGTAGATGCTCTTATACTATTCTAACTTTAATTTTCTTTTTAATTCTACTGAAAATTTCTAATTTTTTTTTTTTTTATACGTATAATTTCAGATATTTATTTATTTTGATCTTTTTACGGAACGTTTCATTTGTTAACTTCTAAAAGTGTAATAGTTAAATATATTATTACCTATTAATGTATTTAATTATAATATAATGACTCCATTAAAGTAATTATTATGAGATAAAAGGGAACATTAACGTCTCCATCAATAATCGTTCATTATTGAAAACTAACACTAACATGACTAACTGAGAACAGTCCTGGTATAGATAATGATAGGTAATATTTCACAATTTAATTAAAATATGACTTAGAGTAAATTTGAATAATATATTATTCAGTGAGCTAAGAATAATGTAATAGGAGAATTAATTTATTCAATTCCTAAATAAACCAATCATTTGCAACATTTCCAATATTCTAATGGATCTCATATAACAAAATCTGTTAAGTAAACAATAAACACTGTAACAAAATCTGATAATAATTCCTTTGAAAGAAATGAAAAAAAGTAAACTAATATTCTATCAATATAATATCAAATTTATATATATATATATATATATAAATGTTAAATTATTTTTTCTCATTAGTTGATGTTATTTCTTTCCTCATTAAATGTCTTATCAATATATAATTTATGAGATTATAGAAAAATTCAAATTTGTATTTGCGTGGATTTATTACCGAATAAATGCACAGTTAAAGCAAAATTATAATCTTAATGTGATGCTATTACACCTTTTATTATTTAAGTTTTCTAAGATTGAAAACTATGCGTTTAGACAGTTCATATTAAAAGAAAATGGAGTATAAAAACAATTTTTAACTTTGAAAATTTAGTTCATATGTGTTACGAGTACATAAACAACATTCACCAGCAGGAAATGCGAGTGAGAAGAACTTTTAAAATCTTTGTTGTTAGAACGGTTCCTCTTTTTGACATTAGTACCAAATGAAGGAATAAAAAATGATTAATGAAAATCTCAAGGTATTAAAAGCTCAATTTTACTTTTCGATGTATTTTCTTTTACATTATCACTCGATTTTTTATCGTTGCTTTCCATGGCGAGATTCAAGCTATTGCAGTAGCGGTCGAGCAATTATCACTAAGAAAGCTTGGACTTTAGCAAACCCGTAATCTTTTCCTACTCTAAATCAGCATTACAACCTCATTCTCAAAATTATCTATGCAATCTGCAAATATTTTTCAATGTAGATCGTTTCTTGAAAGATTTTCCTCATAAAACTTGTTTCAAGTTGAAATCGGCACTTTGTGGCATTGCTGGGAATGATCATGCTGACATTCTTGCTGCGACAAGAGCCATTGTGTTCTAAAGCCCCAGAAGAATTTCAGATTTTAATTAAAGATTTATTTAAAGATTTTAACTTATAAAACATTCACGTATAATTTTAAAATGGAAGCTGTGGAGATGTGGAAAGACAGCAGAGGAATTTTTAACAAGAACGTAAACTGTGATACTTAGATTCCTAGAAAAGCCGCTGTAGCTCATTTTAAATTTTTTTAAAGGGCATTACTGTATGATGCTTCATCTCTATTGGTATCATCAACTCACCAGACTGTTCTGTGTATGACTCTGCTCAACCTATAACCTCTAGATATTTGGACGTATGCCCACCACTCAGAGACGTCTTAAAACTCTTTGAGGTCCTGAGACTCGATGCAAAAATACGCCTTACCTGAGATGCTTAAAAATAGATATAGCACACATAGCATGCATTATCAAATGCTTCCTCAAATGTTAATATGAAACAAATGAATGTGCCTCTCTCACAATGTCAAAAATTCAGGCACAAACCAGCTCGACCGATGACCATATTTCGACTAAATGAGTTGAATGATTTTTAATGGTATTAAGCCTAGGTTAGGCCATGTGGACAACGATCCTCACATAATAATATAGTCTTACCACTTTTGCCAATTGACATGCAGCTTGAAATTTCCTGATTTTCGGTGAATACGTACGGGAATAATATCTGACAATTAAAATTATCTGGATCATGATCCTAGTAAGATCAAGTTGAGAACGGAATGAGGGCCTCACCGAGGGTGAGGCTCTGGGCAAGGGCCCGGTTGGGCCATGCCTTAAGACGTATCTGCCTTCATTAAAATAATATAACTGTTGTCAAAAAATATTTGAGATTACACGCACTAAATGTATAGGTTTTATTTGTAGTTTTGGAATTTGTAAAACAAATAAATTGGATAAAGCTTATTGCTCTGAGGGCTGTAATTTAAATTGGCAGACTCATTCATAAAAAAAAAAAATAGTTTATGAACGAAAGTGTATAATTGCGTTTACTAAAAAGCATGCAGTTTGACAATTTTTAATGACCCATCTATTAAATAATTCAAATGTTAATTTTATAATATTTACTTCAATTTGAACTATAAACCGAACTTAGCAGGACAATTTATGCATTTGTTTTTTTCATAATGTATTAAATGTAATAATTTTTATAATAAATAAAGAAACTTAGGAAAAATAATTTTATTTCAGATCTTGAACTGAATGGATAAATAATTTTAGATGCTTAATAACACGCATGCTGTATTTTTAATGAATAATAAAGCATTAAAATTGTTTATTAAGTACAAACTTAAGATTAAAAAAATACATACTATTTTTATAAGAAAACTACAATATACTGCTTATCATAACTCAACCACTACATGTGATACATCAAACAACACAGCCACATAATTCCCATGACAAAACAAAATTATTTTACTTTAAAATTACGGAAGATT
Organism: Trichonephila inaurata madagascariensis; assembly: GCA_019973955.1. Classification (NCBI taxonomy): domain Eukaryota; kingdom Metazoa; phylum Arthropoda; class Arachnida; order Araneae; family Nephilidae; genus Trichonephila; species Trichonephila inaurata. The sequence goes on from BMAV01020076.1 coordinate 233,110, forward strand.
TTATAATTTCAAGTACTGCAGTGTTTCTCAAACTGTGGGGCGCGACCCCCTTGGGAGGGCGCGAGCATATTAAAAATAAAAGGTTTAAAAAAATAATTTTTTGGAATGAAGTAAAACAAAATGCTTTCTGACATAATAAAAAATACACATTTACACTGATATAATTTATTTTTATCACCTGGTGAGATCATCAAAAATAAAAGATTCCACTTCAAACGCTCATTAGCCATCTTTGATCCTATAACCAAGTAAAAAAAGACATTTTGTTTGCTTTACTGTAATCCCACGATGAGAGATTTTTTTTATTACGTTTCTTTTAACCCGCAAAATACTACTTTTGATTATCATGTGTTTGACCTTCAAACTTACTGGTATGTTTCACTCCGTCTTTATTTATTTTAAGAAAATTGTAAATAATATTTTTCTGTTTCTTTTTTTCCCATGTGAATGAGTTTTATGATGTATGGATAAGCATATTGAGCACTTTGAACGATTATTTGACCAAGATGTATTGTTATGAGTATTCTGAAACATAATGCATAATGAAAAATGTTTTACACAATTATTTTTTAGAACATGCTACACTTTTCCCATGAACAATTTTGTGGTTTTGATTGCTGTGTTGTACGACTTATTATGGTTTAGAAATGTAAATAAGCGGAATTTATATATATATATATATATATATATATATATATATATATATATATATATATATATATAAATGGGCTACTGTGATTCATATTGAAGAAAGTTGAAACTGATCAAGCAATTGAAGAACCAGCCGAAATAATGCATATTAATAAATATAGCGAAAGTAAATATGAAAAAAGAGATAGATATGAAACGTTTGAGTTGATTTGAAATTTTGAAATGCTGCCTAAATATCTATGAAGAAAACTATCAAGCCATAAATGTAGCACTTCGCCTTGTCAAAAAGACACAAGAAATAAAAAGTTCAAAATGCTATTTATATATCATCAAATGACAGCAAAACTACAATAATGTGAACAAAATATGACATTTTTGCTGGAAAAAAACCCTTTTTCCCTGTATTGTTAGCGAAAAAGTTTTCGGATTTAGGGTGTCCTTTTAAGGACGCGCAAATTTTGGGAAAATTTTTTTAGTTTTATTGGATTTTTTTTTTCAAATTATCAAAAAAAAAATTGAAATTCCTTTTAAATTTGGTGTATATTTTCTTAATTAAATTATTCACTGGAATTATGACTTTATCGTGTTTAGTATAAAAAAAATTATAAAATAAATTATATTTTTAAAAAAAATTAAAAAAATGTTTTTAGTAGAAACGAACTAAAAAATAAAAAAAAAAATATATATTTCTTAAAAATAACATATACAAAATTTAATACTTATCTTTTTAATTTGGGGCGGTTTTAATTATGATAGTTTTTTGGGAAACTTTAGCGTTTAAATGCATTATTATTGCATTCAATACATTATTATTTGGGGGGGATCGATAAAAATTATGATTGAAAATTGGGGGCCCCAAAAAGAAAGTTTTTAGAACCATAAGGGACTGAATAAATAGTTTTAAAAAGGTTTCATTTTTTTATTTTATCATCATGTAACATATATTTGATATACTACAAATTTTAAAGAAAAAACATTTTAGTGGATGCTTCTGTATCGTGTCCTACTGGGGGAAAGGTTAAAATTTTTTTTTCTGGGTTCAAAAGGGGTATAAAACCCTTTTAGAGATATAATACATACTTACAACTGCAGTACAGACTATTGTAAATAATTGAATTTTATATATATATTTTTAAAAGATGGTCACCAGCCAAATGGTATAGTGGTTAGGGACCCTGACTGTTGTGGCATCAGGCTTAGGTTCGAATTAAAAGAACAAGCAAGGGGGCTTGTAAATGTATTGCGCCCTTGAGATATGGGCCACTCTAAATATTCGTTGGGCCGAATAAGTTCTCTGAAGAGATTGGGGCAAGGAAGAGAGACAGGAGGACTACTGCCCCCTTCCTTAGAGTATTTTTCAAAATTGGTGTCGAATCGAGACAAAATGTACGGTCTCCTATTTGATGCTCAAACCTACAGCTTGATCCCCGTAGAATTTCGGGGTCCTCGATCTGTCACCGTTAATTAGGTGGCATTAAAAATAACAACAAAAAGATTCTTTCAAAATTAGGTAGTAATTAAAATCATCTGGTATGTATTTTGAAAACTATCTCTTAAACGTCTTTTTTTCTTAGTAGAAATAAATAAATTTAATTTTTCTCTGATAAAATAATTTTTGTTTCCATTTACAGGTAATATATTGTATTGTATCTGCATTTAAGTAAATATATCCCCCTCTTTTTCAGCGTCATTTGAATAATATCCTGCCAACCTTGAACTAAATTTCAGAGAAAAACAAATCTCTATTCAAGTGTTTCATTTCCTGTGGCATGCATATTTCCATATTCACCAGGTCCAACAGAATAGGAAAATCAAAAGTAGGCCCCAGACAGAGTGAAATAGAAAGTCTGGAAGCAATCACTCACTTCCGGTTGTGAAGGAGAATAAGAAATAACAAACAAATTCCCTACCCTTGGTATTAATAAAAGCCAACAGGTTTATTTTTCATTTCTTCAGCTGAATTGAGGTCACGTGACGCTTTCATCTTCAAAATGTAAGCATATTCCGTGGGCAAGAGGTCTCCCTGAAAGCGAAATGAAAGTGCATCCAAAGATGAAAACAAACCTTTTTTTGGAGAACCTTCTGGAGAAAATCTGCTTGAAATCAAAATGCCTGCCGTTGTCACTCTCGTAGTAGAAAAAATTTTTTTTCTTTTTGCATTTTGCTCTGTATTTCACCCCAGTTTTTATGTATTAAATAAATAAGCAATCATTATAGAATATATTTTTCAAGTAAAATCCATATATTTTTCTTTACACAGTTAACTTATTTTTTTTTTTTAAATTTTAAGTTTGAGAGAAAGAATCACTGAAAAAGAAAAGGTTAAGTACTCACATAATAAAGGCATTGAACTAAAAATAAAAATGTAGAGAAATGGAAAGTGATAGAATACTTTCTTCCCAATGATGCTACGGATCGGTATTTACCACTGGAGCCAAAGTATATTCCTCGAAGACTTGTCACTTTTAAGTGTGATACCATGTAAGTGGAATACCAATTGCCACGTTTTTATTAATTTTGACGCCCAGTTTCCTATCTGAGCTAGACACTAGGAACATTTTTTAAAAATTGGCTGAGTGCATTCAATCCAAACAGACACTTCAGGGATCTTTAATATGTCTCATAATTAGACGACATGCAGGCTGTCTATTTTGTTAATCATGAAAATCCACCAGAAGAGGGTGTCGGGTTCGATTCCGCAACCTTTGGCGTACAAAACCAGTGACAAACCAAGTACTTCACCCAGCCTGCGTTATACAATATATAATTAAAGATTTCTAAAATTACAGTATTACAATAAGAAATGGAGGTAGTACATGGTGGTATAGAATATTTTTAAGCTACTGATTGAGCTGAATTATCCTCAATTATATGAAATATTTACATATTTTGCAGCGTGTTCGGGCTTAAAGTATCCAAAAATTACGGCTTATTATTACGAAACTAACCATCTGCATTAAATAAACTGTTCTTCGGTGGATTGGAAAACCCTCCGATAATTTTTAGGTCTAATCGAATCGGCCGCATTTGCGCGCAATATTCGGCAATCACAGATGATAAACTTGTTACACTGTGAATTCATTATTAAAGATGTGGACGTCACAGCAAAAGTTGCAGTGCGTACTTTGATAAATGGAATTGAAATAAGTCACGCATGTACAGTGACGTGCTCGAAGAGAATGCTTTGTCGATCTTCCGACATCAAAACCTATCCATCATTGAGAAATAACTTTGAAAGAGACGGGAACTTTGGGATCTGAAATTGGAAAGTATCTTTATGTTTTTTTGATAAAAGACACTATTGATTGTGTGTTTTATTCAGTTTGTAGGAGTCCTGATAAGTCTATTAGGCAAGCCAGTAACGACATTCTATTCCGTTCGAACGCGTCGCTGTACACGCGTGACTGTTTTAAGTTTCGTTAACAAACTACGCACTGCAACTTTTGCTGTGGCATCCGCATTTTTACTTATGAAGTCAGTGTAATAAGTTTATCGTCTGCGATTGCCGAACAATGCACGTACGTGCGACCGATGGAACTACACCCAAAAAATATCTGATTATGTTGAAACAGCCAATTAACAGTTTGTTACATTCTTATGGGAAGTTCCATAATAATAAGCCGTAACTTTTCGCTACTTTAAGCGCTGAAAACCTGTACTTTATAGAGAAAAGCTGGGGAGGAGGAGAGGGTAGGGATAAAAAAAATTGGTAAAGGTAAGCCGAAATTTGACTTCTTGAAATCCAGTTCTTATTGTAACATTTAAAAAACTTATTTTTCGTAATTCACTGTCTAGACTTCCCTGACAGGTTATTGAAGATCTGTGTAAAATTTAAACCTATAAAACCTTAAGTAAAAATAAATTACCTGTCACAATCCGTAAGTAACTTCTAACTTTTCAATGAGAGGAAAAATTTTTATGACCATTGAACTAGCAATGCAGTGCTAACAAATTTTAAAACTTATCTACACTCATGGACAAAAATTTATTGAACCAAGAAGGAATCGTCGAAATGAAACGAAATTTTATATACGTAATAACTACATTGATGTTAGTAAATGATTAGAAAATCAAAGAAAAAAAAGATAACTTTTTCAGAGAAAAAGGTAAAAGAACGGAGTATTTAATACCCTGTTGAATCCCCTCTAGAGCTAATGCACGATGCGATACGATCGGGCATTATTTCTTAGGATAGCTCTAATACAACAACCTTTGAAAGAAAAACAAGTATTACAAAAAGGGAATGCTTAAAATAAGTTTTAGACATCAAAATATACTAGTTTATAGGAAAATATTTCATTAAATACGAGTAAAAGTTTCACTTTAATCATAAGAAAAAGTATTTGAAATATTATGTTTAAAAAAATTTTTTTCTTAATGGACATTTAAATTAAAGGATATTATTCATAGTTAAAATTAATGGCCTTTGGGGCGAAACTTCGCTTTTCTTCAATCTTCAATAATTTAAGAAATTGGAGAACTTTTAATTTATGTGTATGATAAATGTGTGGGCTTGTAAACTTCTGAGTCAAATTAATAACTAAGGTTAAAACAATTAAGCATTAATCACCTAAATCTAAATAACTTCTATATGAAAAATTTAGTATGTGTATAACGAGATGTAAATTATTAATTTCCGTAAGTTTAAGTAAGCTATTGATTATATGTGACACATGCGAGCATTTCCAGAATAATCAAATTAATACATTTCAAAATGTATACCAGAAACATTAAAAAGTATTTTAAAATACTATTTTTCCAAGTAGTGGGATGATTTTAAATACACTCATGGGCAAAATAAATGAAAACGTAAAGGCTCCGTCAAAAATGAAAACGAAATTTTACATACGTAATGACTACTTTGATATAAGTAAAATGATTGTGAAACAAAAAAGGATGAATTTATTTCAGGAGAAAATGTCAAAAGTTGTTCCAGAATTTAATATCCTGTTGAACTCCTCTAGTAGAATGCACATGAGATACAATCGGTCATAGATGGCTGCTCGTATACGTCTGAGACATTTTGTTCCATACTTGTTGTAAACTTGCTCTAGCGTGCTTTCCTCTCAAATTTTCACGGCAATCTAATTTTCAATCATAATTTTCATCGCGCCCCCAAAAAAGTAATAATGTATTGAATGCAATAATAATGCACTTATATTAAAATTCTGTATACGTTACTTTTTAAGGGAATATATATTTTAAGCAAGTTACTTTTAAGCCTAAATAGTTACATGTTATGCTATTTTTCCTTTCTCTTAATTTTTAAATAGGAACAGATTGCAAAATGATATTTAATTAAAGATTTATTTCCTCCATCATCCTTTTCTAGAAGTACAAATATCATTAGAACAAGTAACATAAAAAATAAATTTCTAAGTCAATTCCTGTACTTAGGCCAACAAAGAAAAACACAGCCATTTTATGCCAAACATTCAATAATACAAATATGTAATACATATGACAGAATCACAATGTTAAGCTACAAAAATAGAAAGCAATTTTGCTTGCCAATTTTTTCATTTTCCTTTCTATATATAGCATTGACTGTTTCTGCCAGCCATTTATTCATTAATTAAATTTAATGCAAGAAAATATATATAGGTACAAGAAACCACACACATTCTCAGAAATTTAAAAACTAAAAAAATAAAATGTATTTGAACTGAATGAATGAATAAAAAAGTATTTTCATTTACGATTTCTGAAAATTTGAACAAGATATATATGAGAGTGAAATATAGTAGAAATTGAAAAACAGTCTACTTTATGTTGCGCCTATCATATATACCCGACTCGTCATTCTCACGAGCGTCTGCGTGAGTCAGGCCAAATTATCGACGTCTGCGCAAAACATGTAATACCGCTGCACTCGTATAATTCCAATCAGTCTTGGTCGATCTGATGCTTCTATAGCTACCAAATCTCCATCCTGAAATGTACATTTTATACTTGCTCTCGTTAAAGGTTGTAATTCACGGTATTAAGTATTTACTGCAGGATTGAAACAAAATCATGGATACCCTTTAAGTCGTAAGCGAACATTCTACGATAATAAGGCATCAACAAGTGCAATAGACGAGCATAGTTCCAAAATTAAATCAGGGAAATACTTCAAGAATAATTGAATTACTACCGTCACTGAAGTAAATGGAGAAGAAAAGCCCCTGTGTGTTATTTGCTCAAAAATATTGGCAGCAGATGTATGAAAACCTAATAAAAGACATTTCGAAACGTCATGTGAGTAACAAATCTCGAGAGTTCTTTTGAACGTTCTAAAATCATATGAAAACAAAATAAAAAAACTTTGTCAGTGAAATGAAAGCTACTACAAAGTATCATATAAAATAGCCAGATGTAAAAAGCCCTACACTACGTTTGCAGAGCTACGGCCCGCAACAGATTGTGTTCTGCTTGGAGACAATTTTGCCAAAGAGTTGCAGTCCATACCCCTTTCTATCAAATGATACTGTTTCGTCGAATTGATGATATCGCTGAAGGATGAGCAACAGCTTTTCGGTAAGTTGCGTATAAATTGTTTTCAATTCAGTCGACGAAAGTAAACAGATAGCAATAAAGATGCTCATTTCATTGCGTATGTTCGATTTTGATGGTATGTCAGCAGTAGAACTACTACTTTTTGTGTCAATAAAACTGAAAGCAACAGCAATAGCATTATTTGATATTTTAAAGACTTGCAACCAGCAAACAGGAGAAAGTGGAAAATTGTACGGAATACATTTATGCCGTACAATGTCAGGGAAGATTTAAAGTATACAAGCACTTGTTAAACAAAATCTCCACTGCACCTTGGACACATTGCATGATCCACAGAGGCTCTGACTTCCAAAGGAACACTTTGCCCCAAATACGTGCTTAAATTATACTATGACTGTGAAAATGCAAAACGGAGACCTCTAAAATCAAGAATCTTTTTCTGGATCTCAACACATGCGTATCATCATTGCTATTTTTATTGGTGAAGCAAGATGGTTATCACGCGGGAAATTTTGCAACGTATTGAATTGAAACGAAACAACACGGCATATGTTTGCTCGGGAAGCTGAGAAATTTCTATTTGTTTACTTTCATGAAGTTGGTTACTTTAGTCGATATATTTGAGAAATGCAAATGACGACCCTAACCCTCAGCATCCAATGTACATATGCTGAATAATTATGATAAAATAATGCTTGTTGTAAAAAAATAAATGGAGTTCGAAATGAAAGCAAAACCAGAAATGTTTGAAAATGCGGATAAATGTGTACAAACTTTACAAAACTGGACGAACAACATGTGGTGCTACTATGTTCAACAATATCATTTAGCTATATGCAAAAAGTTTTAAAAATATTTTTTGCTGGAGTGACAACGATAGCGAAGTTACGAATGGGCCAGACCTTCAAAATACCACAGAATTTCAACTATCGAAGAAGAAATTTTCATAGATTTCACACTAGTGGCGAAATTAAAAAGACAATTTTCTAATAAAACTCTCTCTTCACTTAAAGCAGAAGTAGATGATGAATTTTCTGCACTGAAAAACAAAAGCATTTCGTATACTACTACCATTTTCAACATCAAAATTCCTTTGTGAAACCGGATTTTCTTGCGGTGGCTGCTTTGAAGACAAAGTATAGATCTCAGCTAAATATAGAAAAGAACCCTGAGTGTCAATTTCAATATTAAGCCTTCATTTGAAAACCTTTTTGCTCTGGTAAGACAAGCCCATGGAAGTCACTAATAATAATTTAACTTGTTATTAAATTAGTATTAATAAATTAGTTATAAAATATATTGTGCGTACTATACTTATAAGTACATTACTGAAGTACCTTGTTCTGCGATTATTTTTTAAAAAATAATACATTATTCTTACTAATAGCTTAATTGTAAGGAGAGTAAGACCAATGCACAACAATGTATACAAAAAAATATAGTACCATTTTTTAACAAATGCTCCAAATAAAATAGTTTAAAATCTAGTAATTTTAAGCCTCATAGAATTAGTATTTAGAATTAATATTAAATAAGGAAAATGAATGTAAAATTCTAAAGAAGAATAATTGTTATTTTTTAATATTTAAAGCTATGGAACCAAAATGTTTAAATCTGTGGTTGTGTTCAAACTGTATTTTCTAACGTTAAGGAGTCAAAAGTGGTGTGACTAAGTCACCCCAATCCTTTTTTTTATATAATTATTTCTTACTATACACGACAAAAATCACAATTCCAGTGAAATAATTTTAAATAAAAGAAAATATTATGCTTACCTTACTTTCTCAAGAATTTCATTTTTGATGATTTGAGAAAAATCCAATAAAACTAAAAGAAACTGTTCCAAATGTGTGTAATCTAATAAAGCATAAACATAAATTACAGACACAAACAAACAAATACAAGAAAGTTATTTGCAAGCAAACTGTCATATTTTGCTCACGTTATTGTACTTTGCTGTTCTTTTGATGATCTGGCTAAAATGGCATGTTGAACCTTTTCGTTGCGCTTTGGCAAGGCGAAGAGTTACATTTATGGCTTCATAGCTTTTTGATAACCTTTAGGCAGTATCAAAATTTTACCAAACTGCAAGTACTATCGCTTTACTCTGTATATTTACCAACGATTAGTATGCAAATAATTCATCAGGTTCTTCAATTGTTTGATCAGTTTGAATTTCCTTCAATAGAGATCACAGATGCCAATTTTTTTTATATATATATATTCTGCTCATTTACATTTATAAACCATAATAAGTCGTACAACACAGCAATCAAAACCACAAAGTTAATCATAGGGGAAAGTATACATATTCATAGAGAATATTTTTGAACAAAAGTGGTCGTGTAGGAACTTGATCAAAAGAAGCAAATTTGATTGTAAAAAAACGTTTGTCACTCTCAAAAAAAGAGGCATACATGTGACAAATTCATTTTAGTTCCCATTAAGATTGTCTACTACAGGGAGTAGTATCACTGTCATACCCACGTTAACGAATAAAGCAGCCTTTACCCAGAATTAACAATTTCGTGAGCCTGGATTGATCCAGCACCTCATGCGACCACTCCCATGTAAAATGTATTCAATAATGAAAACATCGATGCTGTTCTAGAAAAAATATTTGTAAAATGCTTTTCACAAAAGGCTGGTATTTCGCAATGCCTCATAAAATTACATTCCGGCCAAATAATTCTTCAAAGTGCTCATTATGTGCTTATCCATTTATCATAAAACTCATTCAAATGGGGAAGCAACAGAAAAATATTATTTACAAAGTTTCTAAAAAAAAAAAAAGAGACTGAGTTAAACATACCAGTAAGTTTGAAGGTCAAAGAGATTATAATCAAAAGAAGTATCTTACGGATTAACAGGCAATCTCTTATTGTGGGACAAAAGCAACAAAATGTTTTTTGGTTTGGTTTTAGGACGTTATGAAGCACGAACGCTTCGAAGTGGAATCTTTTGAAAGTGAAAACCACATATATATAAATTATATCAGTGTAAATATGTATTTTTATTTTTTCAGAAAGCATTTTTGTTTTATTTTCCTCATTCCAAAAATTTATTTTTTAAACCTTTTATTTTCAATATGCTCGCGCCCCCTTGCAGGGTTATCGCGCCACCCCCAGGAGGGCGCCCCGCCAGTTTGGAGAAACACTGCTCTAGCCCGGCACCGCACCGGCGGGATGCCCAACTCGAAGTCTCAAATAATTCCATATGCCTGATTGAGACAAATCTGGGGATTGGGTAGCTGGCATGCGCCGTTATGCGAGACAGCCTTTACTAATCTCGCCGGAAATGGTACCACCCTGTTGGAAAAATGTGGCTCCTGGTTCCCGTGGCATGAGAGGCAACAAATGTTGTTGCACGATGTCATGGACATACCACTTAGCCGTCCGTACGGATGAATAGTAGTAACCGCCACGGTGGTAATGACACCCCATACCATCACACCAGCTGTGGGAGCGGTGTGTCGCTGCAAAGCAAAGACAAGAATAGGGCATTCACCACGGGGTCTCCAAACACCAACACGAATGTCATCCCTGCAGAGATTGAATCTATATTCATCGTTAAAGACGACATGGTTCCATTCATCTGCAGCCCAGTTTCCTCGTGAACGGCACCACTTAAAACGGAGACGCCGATTGGTGGACATCAAAGACAGCACAGGAAATGGGGGCAGCGATCCCATATGTCCTTCACCCAAGCGCCTTCTTATGATTCGACAAGAAACAGGGGAACTAGTGAAGGTGCTACCCGTGCCTGGATGGGGCCATGAAGCAGTTGGCGGTACGCTTGCATTTCTTACGATGTGCTGTCTTCTCAACGACTGGTCTGTCGGGGTCTTCTTGACTCTGGTCTTCGTAAAAAGGACACTCTCGGATCCACTGGTTCCAACACCTTCTCAGAGCACAATTAGATTGGCCTAATTGACAAGCTACTCTCCTAGCTGATCACCCAGCTTCCATCATGTCGATGATTCTTCCCTCTCAAACTATGACAGCTGCTCATGTTGTCTTCGGAAACGGTGTAATGCCATGTCTACCTCAGATTTTTCTTTGTTAACGATTCCTAAAAATCAAACAAGATTCGGTTACCTGTTTTATACTCCACTGATAATGACGTTAAACCCCATCTACCAGTTATGCGCAATTGCGCTGTATTTCTAATGATTTGCATAACTCCCCGACATGTACATTCATGCCAAGTTTCTTTACGATATCGCAATTATTTCTGGGTACGCTAATTTTTTTTTGTCCATGGGTGTACTTTGCATTCATCCTAGTCACTGAAGTTCAAGTGCATTTTTTAAACTTATAGTGGATGAAACTTGATTTTAGTACAGGTTTTCTAATATTAATTCAATAATTATAGACATTTAATTAATAAATAGTAACAAACAAAAATAATAGTCCATTACCATATATAAACAGGAAATTCGCTCGATGTTTCTGTGAAGCGCAATGGACAGCTTGTTGAACATCTAATCCAAAGGTTGGAATCCCACCTAAGATGGCCTAATTTCTTAGAATCTGGTTTCATTTTATTGGAATAGAGTTAAATTTAATGAATTAATATAAATAGTAACAAAAAATATATAATAGCCCAACACCCTATATAAAAAGAAAAATCGCTGATTATTTTGCTACTTAATAGTGGGATTTTGTCTAATGTATATAAATTTTTATATTAATTGTAATTATTTATTTAAAAATAACTAAAATAAATTTTTTCTTTGTTGACCTAAATAGGAATTAACTCAATTTCTTCTTCTTTTTTTATATTACTTGTTATAGCTTATATTATATGTTAATAAATGTTGTACTTATTTATTATTGAAAAGTTAGAACATACAAACCAATTATGGCAAGGTAATTTATTTTTTTCTGCATTAGAATCGCTATTTCTTAGCTCCGACACATAAAGATTTTCCTGAAATTCAGAAGCACAGAGAGGAAAGTCCGTCATCAAAAAATGTGTGTGTGTGTGTGTATCACTTTCGTTAAAATCTTAAAAAATCCACTGTGTCGTGGATTAGAATAAGAAAAAGAAGAATCACTGTTCATCTCAAGACTCAAACGATAGGGTACACTTATGGCTCTGCTGAAGTCTATAATAATGTTATTTACCCTTTCTCGTTGAATTTTGCTTCTTACAAGAAAAGTATTCTTCCGTTACGGCAAAAAACATGTCATATGAAAAACAAAAGATCCATTTTCTTACAAACACAAACTATATAATAAAACAGTTTTGATTTCCTGAATTTGTTTAATATTGTGTCTCCTTTTGTAAAAAGTATTTCGATAAATTCAATTATTTTTATTTTGATTAATAAAATCGAAATCTTTTTGGCAGAATAACTGTAAATAGTGGGGTTTTTTTTGTCATTTTAATACTTATTGCTTGCACATTTTCTATTGCAGCAAATAATTAACATTTTTAACAAGTGTTTCATATAAACGCGCAAAATGTAGTCATATCTTAATATTAATATTTGATAAAAATCAAATTTTATTTTTGAACTTTTTTTTTTCACTTAATACCTTCCTACTAAACATTGTAATAATTGTGCCATAGAAAAATTACAGCAGAAATATTTAAAATACTTTTCAAATTAATTTAATTTAAAAAAAAATGTAGAAATAAGATTTGATAAGTTTCTTCGCTAGCAGTTAAATTATGTTGAGCAAAATTGAAAACTATGTAACTTTGCAATATTATTATCTAACCAAACGAGCGAAGCTTATGAAAATTATTAAATAATTAGATTGTAATCGCAGCATTAAGATACGGTCAAATACTAAGCAAAAATATTTAATGGTAAAAAATTTTCTAGAAATATATTGCATTTCAAGGCTTTTTTCATTATTTTGCTGTTGTTTCTAATGCCACATAATCCGTCTTTTGTTAGCAGCAGTTCTGCGCACACTGCAGCTGACAGTACATTTTGACTCCAGCCCAATTTTGAGGAAGAACACTTAAAGAGGTGATTATGGGGTTCTTTCCCCACTCTTCCTTTTTCACCAATTTTTCAAGAGAACTTTCGTCTTCACGAAAACTTAGAAATACTCCTTTCCTCACATGGAGTATACAATAACTAATATAATTGCCTTCTCCGAGATTCTAACCCAAGAGCTATTGCCCAGCAGTCAGAGTCACTAACTACTGTACAATAAAGACTTTTCTTCTGTAGCTTATATATAAATGATATGTTCTTTCAACAGTATTTACCACATCCTTAACCCAGTCGCTGCGTATCCCACGATTTCCACAGGTAAAGTAGATGCCATTTGTGAAATTTGCGCAGCCCGCGATTTCCGAGGGGAAAACTTTTCCAACAATTTAGTTGTGCAACCCATTCTGTATCTGTTTTCATTCATGTTTTTATGCTCATATTTGTATAATCTAATTCAATTTTTAGGAAAAAAACTATTTTACAATTTTTTTTTTCTTGTAACTAGGCAGCGAGATGGTTAACAAATGGAAGTGACGCTACATTTCTCTATATTACCCGGGTATGTCTACTACTTTTTTGATTTAATACCAATCTTTCGCATAAGTTGCATAACTATATTATTTGAAGCTGTGGTTTCGGGCACAATGTGTTGAATTTTGGGAACGTCACCCAAAATATTAAAAAAAGAATTTGATTTAAAGTTGTAATAACACATTATTAAAATTTCACCAAAAAAAAAAATCAGAAATTCGACGAATAGCCCAAATTAAACAAAATTTCTTCTAATTCTAAGAATTCTAAATTTCAATGAGTTCTTTTCAGTTTTAATGAATTCATAAATACGAAATTTAATCACTTTTTGAAACTGTTCAAGTATAAGATAATTGTTTTAAAATATATAAATATTTTTTAAAAAATGAAAAATTAAGCCCTGAAAATAAAAACCGAAAATAATACTTATTTTATTCAGGGAACACTACTAAAATATATAAATAAAAATTTTTCCCTTTCAAATATAAATATTCCGAACATTTTATCAAAGTTCCCACATTTTAAAAAGAGCGTATAAATTCATCCTACCTATTTTACTACATGAATTATTTTTCAAATTTCAGAGAATTATTAATTTTCTTAATTATTTAAAGAAAGAAGCATTATTGGTCTGTTTTAATTATTTCCAATATTTATATTGCCTAAATAAGAATTAGTAGGTAAAATTTTGATGATTGTGGAGAATTGAAACACAATAATTAGATAATATATGCTTTTTATCTCGACTTATTGCAGGATATTAGAATAATATACATATAAAACATTATTATATATATATATATATATATTTGACATGTTTACCATAAAAGACTTAATTTTAAAAATGTCTTTATTCAAGTAATTTAAACACAGCCTAAAATGCAGAGAGAAAAAAAAAAATGCCGTAAAAAATAATGGTTCCATTAAAAACACAGATGTTAGAAGTACTGGATTTTTATGAGTGCATTGAAAGTTAAAGCTGACATATAGAGCTTTAAATATAATGACCTGGGAATGAAATGATAAGGGTTAGGCTTTTAGGGGGAAGTAAGGGGGATTAACTTGATACTTGAAAATATAATGAAAATACAAAAAGGTTTGATAGGAAATTTAATATTTTAAATCTATTTTAACATGAATCAATAAAAAATATATATATATGCATTATACAATTTAAAACAATTTTTCAAAATCACTTAATGCAAACAACCCGGTTCCGCATCTCAGCAAATTACATATCAACAAACAAATTTATGTACAGTTGTTTTCCCTTCAAAATTTTTTAAAAAATTTTTCTAGTAGAAAGTTTTTTTTTCAATCTTTAGAAAAAAAGCACCCCGGCGGGTTACTTTTTTTCCCCCTTTTAAAAATCTTTAAATAAAAAAAAGATTTGCATCTGCAATATCCAAATGCCCGCGAAAA